>CAJVSB020000681.1:0-159155 GCA_911865555.2 Thlaspi arvense | reverse complement strand
TTTATCCTCGGATGGATGGGACAGATTGATCGATATGCTTGATTCTTGTCGAAAGTGGAATCTCTAATCATAGGGTGATTGCCCAGTACTTTTGTGAAACTTTTGATTGAAATGTGGATGAATTTGGATGCTTTGAATGATCTCAAGCCTCTCTTTATAACCCAAGGAGTCTAAGAAGGTTTAGGAGTCCTTGGAGGGATTGGAAACCCTAAAAATCCCTACAGTAATTTTCATTTTTTTTTTTACAAAACCTTCTCATACTCAAGCTCCCAAATGGGCAGTCGTTAACCCCAAACCTCTTATAAATCCTTCTTGATCATACCTCTCCTTGTTATTGGGAACCAACTCTTAATGGTTTTCAACTTTGATAGTGTACAGAATGGGCTAGTTTGCAGCTTGATGTGAGTTGTTTTGCTTCACCATGGCTTTCTTTGGGCCCAATGTTGAGCTTTGTGGGTCTCGTGCCTTCACCAAATTTTCTACTTGTCACATTCCACCCATGTAGCCACTCGGAGGAGCGCGACAAACCAGGCAACGGCCAACACCCACTGGACGAAAATTCGGCCAACATGCCAACTGTTAAACCCCTTTTGTCTAAACTTAACATGTACCTATAGCAAAATTAATATATTCCTAACACAATTATTCACATCTCAATGTTACTTCACAACTAATAGCATGTGTTCTACTATCAACACCCGTAAGCAATCTAGATACATTTCCAACACAAAATATATCTACATCAACAACATCACCCATCTCATAACCAAAAGTCTTGTACTAAGATTCGTTTATACAAAAGATCACCATACAAAGTCTCAATGTAAATAACATAGTTATATTATTTCAAAAATAACTCTAACTACCATAAAATATACCCTCAACTATATCTGACTGCTTCAACTAGTGAGTTTTGAAGACACATGCAGTAACAAGTGTGAGGGTATCACTGTGTATGCCTGAAGCTGTAAAAATAAAGTTAATGAGAATAGGATTCCTAGTGAATGACATATGGGCTAAACCAAGGGAATTTCATATTTATAGCATATAATCCATTGTTCATAAATATTTATATCAAAGAAAAGCATAAACGAGGAACATCATAGCAAATGTTTTCTATTTCCGTGCATACCATTCATACCCATAATCCATAATAAAGGTCATCAATAAACATGTTAGAGAATCACATTTAAATCATAGTCATGCATAGGTATATAACTTTGATCGGTGTGCACAACTGACAATCTCTGAGGACAGTAAAATATTTAAATTATAAAAATTATCTAAATATGTCAGACGCTACTACACTGTGCAGCCTGCACCATGAATCACCACTCCAAGCCAGGTGACATAGTCTGTGGTGCTCTAAGACCCAACTAGGTCCAATGTCATGTACGTAAGATTGTCACCTATCCCAGATGGTTGTTCGGCATTTTAGTCCAAATGTCAAAGCACTAAAGTCTTATGAAATCATTAAAACTCACATATATATTAAAAGTAGAATATAAGCACTTTGTTTCCATGTTTTCATACCAAATATGCACTCATGGTTTCAAAACAGTTCATATTTTCACATAAAATATACATTTAATTAAAAAGTTAAGTTTAAAGAATATGTCACTCACACTAAAATAGATGGTTTAAGAATAGGGTCTTGGAGATGTAGGCTTGGGGTCTGGCACAGCTCTGCCTTCTTCTCCTACACATGGGATACACATACAAGATGAGAATAATATTCTATATGCAAAGTATAAATGTATGCTTATATCGTGGATTACATGAATACAAACCCTTACTATCTCTCTCTCTCTCTCTCTCTCTCTCTCTCTCTCTGTCTCTCAACTTTTGGGTTCAAACCAAACATGCCCTTACCCTCTTTCAACTTTTGAGTTCAAACCAAACATGCTCGAGTAATCTCTCAACTACAGTAATTTTTTTTTTTAAAAACAAAAACTTAACTTTTTTTCAAACTTTCATATATGCTTCCCTTAACCTTAAACCATCAAATTTCTTCCAAATAAAATTTAAAATGTAACCAAATGCATAAATTTATATAAAACCAAACCGAAATCAGTTTGGGTTGTACAGTACTTCTTTCTTTTTATCTTTTGAACCGTGCATTGGTTTTGACCCATGTATTGTTGATTTGGATTAGTGTCCAACTCATCTTTAACATGGATAGATTCTTGTGACTAGATCACTATTGTAAGGCAGTACTGCTATGCGTTGGTTGCCACCATCTCCTCGATTTGTTTTGAAACACTCTTGCTAATGATAAATGTTTTACCGTCTTTTTCAAAGTGATACTTTTATTCTCAGTGGTGATAAATGGCGTCTCTCCCCATAGGTAAGGGCTGCTAAGGATGATGTGGCATATGATGATCGATATCACCTTGCATATAATCTCATTAATGAATTGCTTGGTGATAGCAAAGTGAATCTTGCAATCCCGTCAAACATTTTATTTGCATCATCATGAAACCCCCTAAGATATAAGGGTCAGGGTGTGGTGTCGTTTTCAAACCCAACCTCTCTATGAAACTTTGGAAGATTAGTTATTTCACTCCCCATGTTAAAGATTACGTTGATGACCTTATTCTTTAATTGCACTCACATGATAAACAGCTCCTCTTTAACCTTTGGGAATGGCAACGAGCTTGAGTTTGTCCTTTTCGGCCGACCATTAAGGACAAACTTCGGTTTGCATTAGTCACATGCCCTGTCTCAACAGCATTTATAGTTGTAACAAGCATGACGCGGTGGTTCACTTCTTGTGGTCATTCTTTTTCGGTGCCAACTTTGCATGTAGTTTCCAATAGCCCTGTTCATCATGTTTTGGATTTTTGGTAATGACTAGAGTATACATCAAATTTAGAAGGGTTAAAACTAAATTACATCAAATTTAGAAGGGTTAAAAACTAAATTACCCTTATTACTTTTGAATTTGAGTTTATTGTCTCCTATAACCCGATTCTTTTACTCAGTAGTCATGGTGGTTGTGCTATCTCGAGGTAGATTGAGTTTTGCCCAAATCATCTATTGAAGTCTAGAAGTGTATTTTATACAGGTGGTTGAATCCCACAAAAATATCCCAAGTGCCACTGTTGGCTTTCAAAACTCAATAGTATGCTCATGCACGGTTTGATTATTTTTCTGATGGATTCATGCATCAATTCCAACACTCCTCTAAGTAGGCCATGGGATAGAATTCTCAATGAATGAGTCAGTTGAACTATTTGCAAGTGATATCTTCAATCTCTCTTCTATTAGCCATCGCCTTCCACCAAGCTTTACATGCTTGGTCATCTTTAACAATATGTAGGCTAATTTTTGGACATTCGAAAATTTTTGCAATGTAAAATATGTTTTCAATTGATCAAGCCAAGAATCTAACCCTTTAAAATTAATGAAACTGTCATAGACCAGTATCTCCATCTTGACCTCAACTTTGAACAACTCTCTAGCTAGATTAATGGCCTTTATATCGTCACTATCCTCCTTATCACCATCATTGTCAGTAATGTTAGGTTGAATCAATGTGTGAGGCATTTCTTTCTTTTTGGTGGTTGAAGTGGTGGTGGCCTCCCTTGCCTTTGGGATATGTTCAATTTGACTTTGTATTCATTACATAATGGGAGTCATATCGTTGAATAACTTTTTGACCCTCTTATCTAGATTAGGATTTGTTGAGATTGAAACCTTGTTGTTGATATTGGCAACCATTAGATCAGTAGATTTCTAACTAGGCTAGTGATAAGTTTGCTACATCAACAATGATTCTCCAAAAATCTTACAACCAGATTTTGTTTTCACCATCCACGGGCAAGGAACGATACTTTAATATCAAAATATGATCAATAATTTCTGGAACGCAAACAACTTCTAGAAATAGATCAGAAAACATTAATAAAAGAATCCAAACTCAACCAATCAAACATTGAGGAAAAACTTATTTAAATTAACTAATAAAAGCAAGAACGTGCTTCATAATCGGTTTTAGAAAATATCCTCAATACAACCCTAACAAGAATTTCACAAAAAAAAAAGAACCCCCTCACACCCCTAATCCCAGACACTGGAATCTCCAACTCTTTACCCTTGATGGCTAGAACAGATTGATCGTATGTTTGATATTTGTCGAAAGTGGATTCCCAATCATATAATAATTGCGAAGTGCTTTCGTGAAATCTTTGATTGAATCTTTGATAAACTTGGATACTTTAAATGAGATCCCAAGCCTCCCTTTTATTATCAAAGGAGTCCAAGAAGGCTTAGGAGTCCTTGATGCAATTGAAAATCCTAAAAATCTCTAAAGTAATTTATTTTTAACAAAACCTTCTCGAACTCAAACTCCTAAATAGGCATTCATTAACCCCAAACCTCTTAAAGATCCTCCTAGATTAGTTAAAGGCCATGGTGAATGCTATGGTAGGTAGAGTAGTTGTGTTGTAGATGGCTTTGAAGGCAAGGTGCAAAAACCGCTGCCTACTTAGGCAAGAGAGATGTCTAGGAAGTAGAAAACTTTATGTGGGTGATGGCGCACCTGCAAGAATTTTGGCATTTGAAATAGAGGAATAGAAGTTAAATGTTGCTTTTTCTTACCTAAATGGATACGTTTTAATATGGTGGAGACATATACACAAGCTATTAGAAGCCAAGACACTTCCAAAGTCAAGTTCTCTAAACGCTTCCTACCCTAAATTGTTGTCGATGAAACTTTGACGGTAGGAACACAAAGGAGACTTGCGATATTATGCACAGGAGTTTACCCCCTTGTTACTAAAGATTTCTAACAAGATTGCCAAGGAGCACTTTTTCTGTTTCAAAGATGGTTTGAAACCATGGTGAAGCTGATGTTAGCTAGGAGAAGAATGTTGGACATCAACTGTCATGACCCAAAATTGGGCCCATGATCGGAACTAGGGTCCACAAACCCTAGTAAGCCTCACAACAACATCACATGATCAAAACCAATCATATCACATAAATATCTCTCAACCCCTCAAATACAAATTAGAATCCTGTTTGAGAAAATAAATGAGTGTCTAGAATATAAAATGATACAACAAAGAACACACTCGTGCATCTGACAAGTCCATAGGAGCAGCTCTGGCACCTCTCTAGTAGGATTACAAATAGCCAATTTCATTTGAAAACATATGACAGGGTGAGTCGCTAAACTTAGTGAGTGACAGATGATACCTATTCTAACCATGTTGGGATATGTACTACAAGTATACCAAAACATATATATACATACACATTAAGCAATACAGTATATCAAAACATATATGTGAGAGTATCATCATATCCAGTCATCATATCATATCATGGACCTAGGACACTCATCACTGGATGCTACGGCACACCATTCTCCAACCGAGCCCCTGACATCCCAATCTCATCACGACAATGTGCATCATGTCTGAGGCACCATAGCCTCATACCGGACTTAGAGCACTCACCACTGGACACTACGGATCATTGTACTCCAACCAAGCCCCTAATATCCTCAATCACATCACATAATGCCATCCCTACGTATTTATAAAATATTTCGCATATACATATATATAGTTCATATATCAACATATGGATGCCAAAATAGCTAATATCAAGCTCACTATAAGTCTCAAAAATACATCAATATATATCCTAGTAAATTTGCACATGTCAACGTACTATAAGGATCAAAACCATAGTTCATGTCAAATCATATTAATAAAACACATGTATAATAAGTGTATCATCATTCACAGTCAAAGCTAAGTCGAACCTGAGTCATTGCCTCAACTCAACGATCACCCTGCATCTCAGCCTGCGAATATGTAGCCACAACAACACATAATCAAAAGCCTTTCTTGAATTGACACAACATGTTAGCCTGAAGGTTTCATATTTATTTTGATAATGACAAAACAAATTAAAATTATTATATATATTTATATAATGAATAATATGGACAATTTATAATATTAAGTTTATTATTTAACTACATACGTTACTTGTACTAGATGTGAAGCTATTAAATTAGACATGTGTGTAGTAAATTAATTATATCCTACTATAGAAAAGTCAAAAAATTATAAAGTCAATTTTATATGAAACTACACTCAAATATATTTATTTTGATATATAATTTATCATATATATTATTTTGTATTAAAGCAGTTTATTATATCAATCTCATATATTATTTTCTGAAAATGTCATTTTTGAAATATGCACAATATTTGTTTTAATTAGTAAAATATAATTTATAATATAAATAAAATTCTGAATTAATTTTATTTGTAAAGTAGACGTGCCGAGCTTTAAATGCATATATTATATGCACGTTTTACACTTATAGATTGTCAGATATAATTCAAAGTGGGCATTTCTGCTGAGTTGTACTGTCAGTAGATAAAATGAGTATAGTATAGTATTTTTATTATATCTTAAGATATAAAAGTCAAATTTGCACAAATCCAATTTTGAATGAAAGTAGACGTTATAAGCTTTTGAAAAATATATAATTTGTTATTTTTGAATACAAATTCAAATTTCTAGACAATTTTGAACTTGACCAACAACTTTTGACAAAAGCAATTTTATAGTCTGACATGTCATTGAAGATTTGACGATTTCTCTTGAACGGTGCATGATAATTGAATGATTCTTTTTGCATTTGAAAATAGATTCACTCAAGAGTATCTAAAAATGTTTTAAGAATATTTGAACATTCGGAGCTATTTTATTTGAATTTTTGAAATGAGCCAATGTGCAGTTACTGTTGAGAAGTGATTTTTTCTTCTACAAAGGTCAACGTCTATTGGTGTTTTTGCCTATAAAAAGAGCATAAATTGAAGGGAGAAATATACAACAACAAGCTCTCAAAAGCCTTCTCAATCTCTCTTTAATTCTTTGTGCTATATTGTTTATTACTAGATCAAAGAGTGCATAGAGGAAATTGTTTTATTCTTGAGAGTACCTCTTTGAAGTGAGATCATTTTTGTACATGAGCGGTAGCTAATCCTACTTAAGAGAAATTGCAACATTTCTACTCCATCTTTATTACAATTTGTATTGGCGTTTGAAGCTTACCGAATCAAAGACTTTATAATCGGGATTTCTTGCCTCCGCCAAGTGCAAGGGACTTTGTTTGTATTCGGGATTTCTTGCCTCTGTCAAGTGCAAGAATCTTAGTGGAACCTCGGTTAGTTGAAGCTCTAGAGAGTAGATGTAGACTTGGGTAGCAAGTCGAACTACTATAAAAGAGTTTGCATCTCTTATCCCTACTCTCTTTACTTTATTTAAAATTGTTTTATGTTTATTATTGGGTGAATTGTATTAGTTTATTTGATTCAATATTTTTATTATTTTTAATTTTTTTCACACACTTAGCTTCCGCGATAAAAACCCAATTCACCCCCCTCTTGGGTTGCCTTTTGGGACAACGCAACAAAGGACTCGACCGCCCAAAAATAAGCTTTAATCCCACTATGGGACCTATACATGCATCCCAAGGCTCATTTTCCATCACCTAAAACCCACATGACTCAAGTACACACATCCATTTCTCTTAAAAAACTATTAAACTGCACTGAACCAGCCTCCAAAGCCTTGAACCGACTTGAATGGGCCTCAAACTCCCCTAAACTAGTTTGAACTGGCCATTAACACCTCAAAATTGAACTAAACTGACCTTAAATACCCAAGAATGGGACAAATCGGCCTTAAAACCCTTAAATCAAACCAAACCAAGCCATTTGTACACAAAACTAGTTCAAACAGCACTGAATTGGCTAGTTTTCTGATGAACCAAACCACTCAAAGGTACAGACTAGTTTTACCTACCCAGAACCAGTCTAAGTTCCCACTAAACCAGCCTCTGAACTGCTTCGACCCTTAAACCAAAACCTTGAATACCTTATCCCAACCTTGATTATTTAATTCTAATTTTTCTTCTATTCTATCCTTGGAATAGCATATTCCAATTTCAATTGGCCATAGTCAACCCACTAATCCTACTTACTAGGCTGAGTTGACCCACCGAGTCAACTCACCCAACTCGGCCCAACCTTTCACTCATTGGACCACCCAACCTGTAGCCTAACACAACTCACCAATCAAGCCCAAGCCCAACTCAACAGCCTAGCTCACTTAGCTCGGCCTAGCCCAACGTGGGTCCATCTTGCCCAACCAACTTGGGCCAGCCCGATCTAGCCCCAATGAGGCCTAGGCCCAAACCAGCCTAACCTGATTGAGTCGACTCGATGAGCTGAGTTAACTCGGTTAGGTCAACCCAACATAGACTTGGATACCATTCAAGTCCGTCTTCCTCACTCGGAACCCATCTCCCCAATCCAATTGTAGACCTGGTTTTCTACAACAGACCCGAAGCCAAGAAACCTCAAAAATTGAAGAAATTTGTGACATTCCTTGATCAATTTGAAGCAAAAATGATTCCACACACTCAAATGACTCAAACTACACCTTTTAATTGAAAAAACAACTGGTCAAAGAGCCTTAAAAACCAAAAAAATACCTCAGTCTCTTGTGAAACCCCGTCAGCCAAGAAAGCTACAATTTCTCTCAAATCTCTCTCTAGAACTCAAAATTGTTTAAAGGTAAATGTGAAGTGGCTTGTCTCACACAAAATAACCCAATTTTTAAGCCCAAATCGGCCACCATCATCACGGTATGGCCGATCTACTGTTCGGTCCACTGTTGGACCGAACCAGTAAATCTGATTCACGATCCAATCCAAAACTTTGTTTTTTCTCAATTTCACCCCTCCTAACTTCCAATTGAGTCCCTGCCTCTTTTAATTCCTTAATTTAGCCCCTAACAATTTCAATTTGACCCTAAACTTTACTGATTTCTCAATTTAGCCCCCAGACTCATAATTTATGCAATTTAACCCCTCTAGAATTAGAATTTGGCCCCCACTTATTTTAATTTTTGCAAGTAAGCCCCTAGACCCAATTAATTAACAAAAATGAAAATTTTAAATAAATTGGGCCATAATATCAACAAAGCGATAGAGGTGGCTGAGACTCTAAATGAGTTCAAGCCAAAGGAAAAAATAGGGAAACCTAGGAAGAATAAGCAACCCATGGAAAAAAGCAAAGGTGGGAATGGTACTACTAAAGGTGAATGTGAATCTAGTGGGGGAGCAAAGCTTCACCATAGGATGGACTAGAAGTACAGGAACCAAGTTTAATGTTTGGACAAGACTGACAAGTCACAATTGAAGTATTACATTTGTGAAAGGGCATCACTTTTCTAAGGAATGCCCTAAACATGGGAAAATGGCAGCCATGCATAACAAGTTGGAAGCCAAGAGAGTAGAAAAGGCTAAAGGAAGGAGAAGTTAGAGAAAAAAGATTAGGCTTGTTCAAGATCTTGAGTTTGATCACAATGAAGTAGTCACTAAAGTGGAAAGGACTATTCTTGACTAAGACATAGTTGGGTGAGGAGATTGTAAAAGTCTTAGTGGACGACACTAGAGCCTTTGGTTTTTTTTGTGATAATTAAAGTGGGCAGAAGGGCCAACTTGTAGATGGAGAAGGGAGTTGGAACATTAAAGACAGTAAATCTGTAACCAAAAAAGCAAAAAACAAAAATAAAAGACACTCAACTCCCAAGAGGTGGCCATCTATAGAATGGGTAGTGACGTACTCATTTCCTCAAGCACTGCTAGAGTAATACAATTGTGGAGCTAATATCTATGGACGACTATGACACAATTATTAGACTAGGTCTTCTTGACCAAATTCTATTATGGTATTGCCTAGTGCTAGTTATACTTGACCCTTTATGTCAGTATGTGGTGTGTTTGAGCAGAGATGCCGAGAAGTGCCAAAATACCTTATTAGCCATGCAAGTGTCTCGAGGCTTGCAAAAGGGAGAAAAAAAAACCTTTCTAGTGATCATAAAAGAGGGGCAATCCAAACCTAAGGAGGACTCTGCCATCAATGTAGAGATAGGACGCTTTATTTCTGTCAGAATGGAGCGCCCTACTACTGTAGGCCAAGAGGTTGAACTAAATATAATGGCAATGTTGATGAATAGCGAAGGGTGGTAGTTGTAATGTTGGAGGATTATGCGGATGTAATGCCTCTTAAACTACCCAAGGCATTGCCCCCCAAAATTGAAGTCAATCATGTGATCAAAGTGGTCGAAGGGTCTAAACCACCAGCCATGAGGGTCGTTTATGAATCATTTGATGGCCTAGCTTATTGCTATGTATTCATGTTTATTTTGCTTTACTTAGTTTTAGAATTTTTCGTTTTCGGTTTGTTTTTGTATTATCTAGGTTAAAGCTTTCGAATTGCAGATGTCACGACCCCAACTCGGGAGTCGCGACTAGCACCAAGGACGAGTAACCTATCCCTGGCAAGCCTTCATGAAAGATTTCATAAGATAAGCTAAGTACGAGAATTTTTAAAAATTTCGACAGATTTCCTCTAAAAATCAGACATTTACCAAATTTTCCCTATAATATGCACATCCCTAATCTCTACAGCAGACCATCAGGTAGATAGAATAACTAGTTTCAAGTGAATTTTCCATTAGTAGAGTAACATACACTACATAACAAGAAATCCATAGCCCATAACCCCTTTACAACAAAAGAAGGCATATAAACTAAATTTCTCATCAAAACCATACAAAACAACCCCAAAAGATTATTCTTGTCAGTGGCTATTTGGAGCATTCAAAACCTACTAGAGTCAAAATAAAGTTTACAAGATGTACTATCAGCACAAAGCATAAAACAAAAAGTTGAAGCCTACACATGATTATGGAAGTATTTGGGACTCACCAAAATAGATGCCTAGAGCTCAAAGCGGAGGATCGGTAATGGGATCGATGCAGGGATTTGAAGGGGAAAAATAAAAGGGTGAGAAACAACTTAGTGAGTAATAATATGCGAATCCAACATACAAAAGCATAAAATAAAATTGGTTTAACCATGTAATCAACAATCATAACCATAGCATCATATATGCATCATGAAGTATTGGAATGCAATCCACAAGCAAGTGATAGATAAATAAGAGACTGGGATACCATAGGCGGGAATCATAGGAGGGAATTATGGGCGCGAATCATAGGCGGGATTACAACCACCGTCCCTACTTACCACCATCCCCACTTACCACCGTCTTTGCTTACCCCATCCCTACGCATCCACATTTCAACAGAATCACATCACCCCTAATTAGTAAATGCATTATTCATTTCATTTCTCTTATAAGGTTTCTCATTCATGATATCACAACATTGCATGTATAACCTCATACTAAAGCATATATAAAGCAGATATAAAGCAAAAATAAAACACTTTACAAAATATAAGAAAACCCATATTACTACTCACAATCAAGTTGATTCACGCTTGAGGAGCTAATGGACCTTGTGACCTCCACTAAGGGATTTCAGATAACCTAACATCAACATTGCACATCAGTAATATATATGTGTTTTCTTTTAACCCAAAATTTCTAAACACAATCTAACCTATTACTATCCTGGCTATTAACCTATACTCGTATCAAGTGTAATTAGGTGGCAAGTAACAGGCCAAATGTGAGCATAGAAAGCCCTGAAAATCTAGCCACATTAGCTATTTTCTGCTCTAGGGAGGAAGGAACTTGAACCTTCACACAACCCCCAAGCCCAATTTCCCCGCTCAAGCCACGGTTCCAACTATTGAGCCCAACTGAAAAAAAAAAACAAAATATAAAGAAAAAGCATGAGAAAATGAAAAAAAGGAAGATTAACCATACAAGAGAGATTAAAGATCACAGAAAGGAGGAGCAAGGTTGGATGTTTGTAGTTGGCCCGAGTTCTACGGTGCACGGCACACGCAATCCAATTCACCATTGGGCCAGATTGGTTCTGGGTGGCAAAAATTTTATAGAGGACAAAGGTTTGGCAAGCTGCTATATCAAGATCTGGGTGACAAAGATTTTGCATGGAGAAAGAGAAAAAGTTTACCCGGTAGAACAAACAAGCAAATTTCAGCAGAAAATGGTTTTGGCAGTGACAAATTGGTTCAGCTGGAGGCGTGCAAAGGCAAGGAAGAAAAACATAATAAGGAGACGGGAAAACAAGAAGGCTAGTCGTTTAGCCTTTGTAACGCAAGGGTTACTGGAGAAGAGGGCTAGTGCTATGCAAGGGTAAAGGGAAATGAACAAAAGGGGAGAGAGAAAAAAAAGAAAAAGGAAAGAGAAAAAAATTGGGGAAAAAGGGAAAGTCATGGGGAAGGGTCTGGAACGTGGGTTCTTCTTATTTTTTTTAAGTTGTTACATTCTCCCCACCTTAAAGGAAATTTGGCCCCCGAATTTTAAAACACACACCATAAGTGCAGAACAAATGAGGATACTTCGCTCACATCAACTCCTCTGCTTCCCAGTGGTACTACAAGAAATATGCAAATTATCAACGTAAAAAAAGGGTCGGTAAGACAGAAAATTGCATCGATAATGGCGTTATCGATGTAAAAACGACGCAAAAGCATTCGTCAAAAAAATGGCCATCGGACAAAATTTACTGACACAAAAAATTTTGCGTTACAAATTTCCGACAAATATTAGGTCGTAAATTGTGTCGAAAATTTTCGAGGTGGAAGACAACGGAAATTTCCGACGCAACAATTGCGTCAGAATATTACCGACGAATTAATTTGCGTTAGAATAAAATTATTATTCTTAATTATTAAATATTAAATTATTTTATTATTAAATATTAAATTATTATTTTATTATTAATTATTAATTGTTTTATTATTAATTATTAAATTATTATTATTTAATTATTATTATTAATTTTAAATACTTTTGAAATATATATTTTTTGATAATTTATTTAAGACATTTACATAAAACTGGAATAACATGTACATAAATAATATTCAAATATTTTATTACAAACATAAAATTGTGCGTCACTAAACATATATATAAAACAAAATCTCAAAAAAGAAAAATCATCCTGACAGCCACCATCGTCTGACTGAGATGCAGAAGAGTCAGAATGTGAGTAGGCGCCGGAGGGCATTGCTAATCAGGTAGTGTGCTCCTCATCCTTTCAACGACCTTAATCAGATGATAAAGGGCAAGCTCTATGCTCCCCACTTTCTCTTGAAGCTCCTGATTCTCCTAACGAAGAGTCTGCACCTCCGATCTCATAGACTGATCTGCACTATCGGATGGAGGATAGTGGACTGACTGAGAAGAACTCTGCGATCCAAGACCGTTATACATAGCCGAAGGCTCTCCCTCCAACGCACCTCTCCCACAGCTCAGTGTTTGCTATCTACTCAGACTCTGAGTAGACGTTTCCTCAGATGTCGAATAGGAGGATCGGGCAGCCTGGAAGTTAGCCTACATACACAGTATATCATAAAATAAGTTTTATAGTTAAAGATGTTAATTATAAAAAATTAATAAATAATATAAGTATGCTTACATAAAATTTAATAAAGATGTTAAATAAAATTTACTTACATAGTCTTCTCCGATTGCTGGTCCCCTCACACCTTCTCACCATCTTTCTTCCTAACATGTGTATGCTTAAAAACCTGAAAAAATGAGGAGTCCTCTCGGTCTCTTTTTCCTGCAATACATAATAAACATTTTGTGATTATTTATAACTATCAGATAATAATAAAACTTATGTACAGGAATAAAACTTACCATCTCGTAGCATGCTTGTGTGGAGGAATAGAGCTCCTGTGTGGAGAGAACCACCTTTTTCCGAATGGCAGTTCCCTTTATTCTAAGAGGTTATCTTAGTAAACCTCTCTCGTCTCCAATAAGTCTGAAGCTCTTCCCACACAGAAGGCCGGATTCAGTCTGGTCTGCCTCTAATTCGGGCATCTCGAAGCATATGAAAAAGCCTATGAGATCCACAAGTACTGAATATCCGTCTAATGGTTGGCTCGTCTCGTGGATCCCATGTACAATATTTCTACATGAAGACAGAAATAAATAGTTAATAAAATATAAATTAATAGAACAAATAAAAAATATATTTAACCATGATTGCATTGAAATACGAACCCAGAACTCATCAAACCACAAATCACGAGGAACTGTCCTCCATATGGGATAAAATGATGTGAACTTCGACCGAATGACTGTTGTAATGGCATGAGTAGCAGCTGTCGAAGGATGAAATCTGTAACAGCAAAAAATTATAAAATTAATATTTATATTTGATGCATTAAGAAATATTTATTAAAATTTTTTAAATAATAAATATTTAATGCTTATCCGACGTCACCAACGAGCCTGCTCAGCATCTTCCCAGAATTGCTACAACATGTGCTAGATGATCCAACTCGAACAAGGTCGGATGAAGAAGAATCTGGTACGGGGATTGAAAGAGAAGCGCTATCAGTAGAGGCAGCCACATTGCAGGCAGACGCTGGTGAAGTAGATCCTCAACAGTAGATGGAATAGGCATGTATTTGGGAGTAGGCATGAATTGAGGAGGTCGCAACACGTACTGAGAATGTGGAGTCCCGTATTCATAATAGGTACGGATAGGATCAATCGGCTCCTTGATAGTAACTGGTGGCAAGGGCTTGATGGGTGGTGTATAGAAGGATCGCGTCGCTTCTTCGAGCGGCCAGTATCTATCCCCTTACCCTTATCGGGTCTACACTCGGAATCCATCTATATTGATAGATATATATAAATATAATTTTTTTCTTAAAATTACATAAGATATAATGAATTATTACTTAACTTATTTTAAATTAATATATAATTTTTTTAAATTGATATGTAATTTTTTTTAATAACCTCTATAGTTTCAAAATTAAGAAAAGAAACAAATTATTATACAATAAAATAGAACATATTAATTACTCAAAAATATAGCAGAAAATTCACTGTCGCAAAACATACAAAACAAAAATACAATAATTCAATATGAACAACTTTGATCATCTTCATTCGCCACCTTTTCATCCTCCTCCTCTTCTTCCTCATAATCTCCGATGGTTTGGTGTTGTCATCGTATTCAATAAATTCTTCCTCCTCATCTTTATTTTCGTATTGATCATCTTCTGTCAGTCGTTCTTGATTCACCTGTCTTAGACCAATCTCGTCGTATAATCCTACTTTATGACGCAATCCATCTAATGGATCGGCATCAATTATAGGCATTACATGAGATAGATATGGACTCTTCTTGATAAACTTCTTCAGTACTTACATTCTCAATTTCAATTCGCCCGGTTGGTTTTGTTTTCATGACCACCCACCAATGAATCTTGTCATTCGAATGGTTGGATAAGGAATATTAGAAACTTGTCTAGCATTTTGAGTAATGATGAACGGATCATGTTGATTATATTTCCTACTGCAATTAACCTGAACAATGTTATAAAGGGGATGAACTCTTGTACCACGAGGTCTTCTTGGATCAAACTATTTACACAAAAATAAAACAACTTTTTTATAGGTTCACGTGGATATTCCAATTCTATAACTTCCCTAAGGACACTATAATGTTCAATTTCTCCCACACTGTTAATACCTTTTATACATACAACACTATTAACAGTTTTCCTTCCTCAGGAGTATTCATCTATGTGAAACTTATAACCATTCACAAAGTACTTGTAGTACGATCTCACACTTAAATTTGGTCCCAATGCAAAATCACGTAAGCGCGGATTTGTGACACCATTGGTAGGATCGTGCACCTATTTATAATATATTAAGAAAGTTAACTACATAAAATAATATCATAACTTCATATATAAATGATATACTTACGTAAGCCTTAAACCATATGAAAAATTCATTTTGAATCCGTGACCCAGCATTTCTTGACTTATGCCATTCAAATGTAAAAAAAATAAAAAAATACAAATAAAAAATAAACAACACCACATTATTTATCAACTTATAAATGTTATAAAAATAACTCGAATAATATTGAAGTAAAACTTACTCAATGAATGATTGTACTTCATTGCAGCTTAGAAGAACGTGTAAAGTTGTAGAATACATCTCTTGTTCTAACAGATATCTATGTGCACAAGTTTTAGAACTACGACTAAGTTGATTAAAAATTGAGAGCCTTGGGAGACCACTGCTCACACACCATCATCATTTCGAGGTAGTCTCATTCTAGATGACAACACGCCAGTCTCAAAATAATATAAAGTGAAATGCGAAGTTTCACGAGCCAAGTATGCCGCACATATGGATCCCTCAACTCGTGCTTTATTCTTTATAGATCTTTTAAACTCTCCCATGCACCTTAAAATATATAAACCAGAACATTAAATGGCATTATTCTTTATAATTATGTCACGAATATACAAAAAAAAAAAAAATTGGACCAAAATCATTTAAAACATTACCTTTCAAATGGATACATCCATCTGTATTGAGCAGATCCCCCAACTCTGCCCTCATATGGAAGGTGTACAATTAGATGCTCCATTGAATCAAATAATGCTGGTAGAAAAATTCTTTCAAGTTTACACAATATTACTGGAATATTTTGCTCTAGTTGCAATAAATCTTTTTCTCTGAGTGTAGTGGAGCATAAATTCTTAAAATACTAACTTAATTCTGTAAGAGGTTTTCACACAGCATTAGGTAAAAGATCGAAAGCAATCGGAAGTAGGCACTCCATAAATATATGACAATTATGACTTTTCATTCCATGTGCATTACTTGTTTGTGAATCAAAACACCTTGCTAAATTAGAAGTAAATCCATTTGGCATTTTCAATTCTCTAACCCAATTGCACATAGCTATTCTTTCATCAATAGTTAGACTGTACTTTACTTTCGGTTTCACAATTTTTCCATTAGGCAACGTGACAAGTTCCATATCTCGCCGCCTACAAATCTCTGCCAAGTTAATCCTCGCTTTGATATTATCTTTTGTTTTCAATCTGATATCCATTATAGTATAAAAGATATTATCAAAAATATTTTTTTCAACATGCATCACATCAAGATTATGACTAATCAAAAGTATTTTTCAATACGGAAGCTCCCAAAATATACTCTGCTTAGTCCAATTATGGTATACCCCATATTCTGGTAATTTAGATTGACCATGCTCACCCACTTTGGGAAGAGAGCAAACTCTATCCCGTAATTGTTCACTAGATAGTCTAGGTGGTGGCTCATCAGTTTTAATCCTATTCTTTATAAAATTTCTTTTATTCCTCTTAAATACATGATCACATGGCAAAAATTGACGATGACAGTCAAACCATGAATTCTTACCACCATGTTTTAAAGTAAAAACTTTTGTTTTCTCTATACAATAAGGGCAAGCCAATTTACTAGCAGCCATCCACCCAGACAACAATTCATATGCAAGAAAGTCATTGATTGTCCAAATTATAACTACATGCAACATAAAATTTTGTTTTGTACAAACATCATATGTCAAAACACCTACGTGCCACAACAACTTCAATTCATCAACCAAAAGCTGCAAACAAACATTAATTAAGCTCTTGAAATTTTTCGATCCAGGTACAATTCATGTCAAAAACATGTAAGGTTTTGTTATACACATTTCTGGTAGAAGATTATAAGGAGTGACAATTACAGGCCAACAAGAATATGACCTAGACGACTGACTAAATGAAGTAAAACTATTAGAACATAATCCAAGCCTTATATTCCAAGACTCAATTGCAAAGTCAGGATATACGCTATCAAAGTGCTTCCATGCTTCCCCATCTAATGGATGACTTAAAACACCTTGAGGTTGCCAATTTTCATAGTGCCATCTTATATGAGGTGAAGAACTCATTGATGCATATAACCTTTGCAATCTTGGAATAAGTGGCAAATAATGCATTGACTTTACTGCCACATTTTTGAAATTTTCCCTTTCTACTCTACGTGGTCGATATCTTGGTTTTTGACAAAATTTATATGAAAGTTCATCAATGTCATCTTTGTTGTACAACATACAACCATTCTCACAACAATTAGTTTTTATAGCTTGCAACCCTAACTTTGACACTAATTTTCTAGTCTCGTAATAAGATTGAGGTATGCGAATATCTTTATAAGGATTTGTCTCACGCATAAGCTCAAGCATTGAATCAACACACTGTTGTGCAACATTCCAATCAGACTTGATGCTCATTATTCTAGTTGAAACATACAATTCAGAATGATGAGACCCCTGCCATAATGGTCTATTTGCTACATTCAATAAGTTAAAAAAATTTTGAGCATCAGCATTCGGAGCATCGTCCATTCTCTGCTCAAAATGAGCATAATACTCAGGCATACTAGAATCATGTATCATCTCCTAGTATCTATTCAAATTCTCAGGTTGATTACTTGAAGAATCACTAATATCATAAACCCTACTTATTTCAACATTGGGCTCCTCTCTATGATAAGTCCAATACCAATACCCTTCCATAAATCCCTTTTGACAAAGATAAACCTTGACTGTATTAGGTTTAAAATATTTCAAACATTTACATTTACAACAAGGACATCGAAACAACCTCTCTCTTATGAATTCCAGTTGTTGACAAACATATGAAAGGAACTCATTAACACTATTCACAAATTTCGATTTCAATCCGCTTCTACCTGCGTGAAACCTACTATACATCCACCGACAATGTTTTGGAATTTTCATATCTATGAATAATCAACAAAATATGTTTTATTTGTTATGATGTTCAAAATTTTATTTTAATCAAATTAATAATATAACTACTTAAATACAACACATTTCCAAAATTTTATGATTAATTTAAATTTATGTCATTTACCTTGGTTTACGATAGTTATAAGACTTATTAAATATTACTTTCAAGATATCTCTTTAATGATTAAATAATATTTTGAATTAACATTACAAAAGAATAAATTTATTTAATTTTAACTTTTAATTCATTAAATTTATAGTTATAATATTTATTAATTAATATTTTAAATATATTTCAAGTGTCATTAAATAAATAATTAAAAAATTATTTCAATTCATTATATAATATTTTAATGTGTTAAACTAGCATAATTTTTTAAAATAATTTATTAAACAATATTCTAATAACATTTTATTTCATTAGTTTATTTTTTTGTTTAAATAATACATTAATAATATTTTAAATTACTATTTTATTTTTTTAAATAATAGTTTAAATTAATACTATTTATTGGGCCTTTGTTAATAATATTTTAAATTACTATTTTATTTTTTAAATAATAGTTTAAATTAATACTCTCTAGTGGACTTTGTTAAATTTTATTTTATTAATAATAGTTTATTGGGCTTTGTTAAAAATATTTTAAATTAATATTTTATTTTATTAAAAAATATTTTAAATGGATACTATTTATTGGGTTTTGTTAATAATATTTTACATTAATATTTTATTTTTTAAAATAATATTTTTAATTAATACTATTTATTGGATATTTGTTAATAATATTTTTAATTAATATATTATTTTTTAAATTAATACTCTCTAGTGGACTTTGTTAATAATATTTTAAATTCATATTTTATTTTATTAATAATAGTTTATTGGGCTTTGTGAACAATATTTTAAAGTAATATTTTATTTTATTAAAAAATAGTTTAAATTAATACTATTTATTGGGTTTTGTTAATTATATTTTACATTAATATTTAATTTTTTAAATAATATTTTAAATTAATACTATTTATTGGATATTTGTTAATAATATTTTAAATATTTAATTTTAAAATATTTTAAACAAAATCTAGTGGGCTAGGCCGCCCGTAGCATTGACGGGGCTAGGCCCAGCTGGCCCAATCGCTGGCCTGGCCTAATCATTGAGCCGGCCAGTCCATCACATATATAATAAAAAAATAAAAAAAAAACATAAATCTAACTTAAAAAAATGTAAACAACCCAAGCATGCATGCATGTATATAAGCATGTATATATATGTACATAACCATTACATGCAGTGCGTCAATTTACACAAATGGGAGAGAGAAATCGTACCAATGCAGTGTGGTGCAGTGGCGGAGTGCAGCGGTGCGGCGATTGAACGGGCGACGGCAAACGAAATGCAAAAAGCAGAGAGAGAGGAGAGAGCGAAACGAGAGAGAGAACAGAGAGCCAGAAATGGAAGCTGGGGGTCGGGGGACTGTTGCTTTATAGAAGGTATTACCAATGCATTACATCGGTGAAGTGCGTCAATAATACCTTGAATCATGTGCCTCGGAAAGCGTGAGGCCAAATTATCGACGCAATAATTTGAATTACCGATGTAGGTGCGTTGGTAATTCTCGATACCCGGGAATGTGATTTCCATGGTTTTTACCTACGCAAATCTGCATCGATAATTACCAACGCAACCTGCGTCGGTATTTACCTACGCAGATTTGCGTCAGTAATTTTATAATAATTATTTTTTTTTAAATTACCGATGCAAGTCTTGGGTCAGTAATGCAAAGTGAATTTACCGACGCAACTTCTGCGTCGATAAATTTAATATTTTGCAATTCTTTTTATAATAATAATTTTTTAATCATTACAATAGATTATCGACGCAAGTATTGTGTCAGTGATATTTTATTTCTTTTTTTATTAATTACTGACGCAACATTATGTTTCGGTAAGTTTAACTGAAAATTTACTGATGCAAATTTTGCGTAGGTAAATTTCTGATATTTTTTGACGCTTTTTTGTGTCGATAATTTACCAACGCTTTTTTTTTGTGTCGAAAATATTGTTAGTATTCTGACGAAATTTGTTGCGTCGATAAATTTCGTCGCTAATTCACCCATTTCTTGTAGTGTGGCTTCCTCTCTTGAATGATTCTTCCATAGTACCTTTACAGAAGCAATTTTCTTTGAACGCAACCTCTTTGTTTGTTGATCAAGGACGGCTACTAGTTCCTCTGTATAGGATGGATCCGTGTCCAATTGAACATCTTGGGGAGTTATCACGTGGGAGGGATCAGGCAAATACTTGCGTAGCATCGAGACATGAAATACTGGGTGCACCATAGAGAGCTCGGGTGGAAGTGCTAATCTGTGGGCCACTTTAGCAATCTGCTCCAAAATCTCAAATGGGCTGATATACCTAAGGTTGAGCTTCCTTTTCTTCCTAAACCTCAGCACCCCCTTCATGGGAGACACTCGAAGAAAGACATGGTCACCAATAGTAAAATCCAATCACGGTGTCAAAGATCCACATATACCTTTTGCCAGCTCTGGGCAGCCAACAATCGGTCCCTTATCAATTACACCTTAGTCACTACATCCAACACCAAATCCAGGACTAATAGTTTGTTCTCACCCACCTCAAACCATCCAATAGGTGACCTACAACGCCTACCATATATAGCCTCAAAAGGCATCATTTGAATACTTGCTTGATAGCTGTTATTGTATGTGAACTCTATCAGAGGCAAGTAGTGATCTCAGCTCCTTTTAAATACTAGAACGCAAGATCTCAACATATCCTCCAGGATTTGAATCATCCTTTCAAATTGGCCATCAGTCAGAAGGTGAAATGTAGTGGTAAGATCCACTCGTGTCCTCAAGGTCTCTTGTAAGACTCTCCAAAACCTTGCTGTAAATTGCAGACCGCGATAAAAAATGATAGAAATTGGCACTCCGTGAAGTCTGACAATCTCATCAAGATACAACTGAGCATATTGAGATACACCATAGGTCGTCTTAACCGGAAGAAAGTGAGTCGATTTCGTCAACCTACCACAACCACCCATATCGAGTCATACCCCATGGATGTATGAGGTAGTCCTGTGACAAAGTCCATGGTAATTCTTTTCCATTTCTATTCTGGTATTTCAATTTGTTTGTGCAATCCCACTGGTTTTTGGCGTTCAGCCTTTACTTGTTGGCAGACTAAGCATTGGGAGATGTAGTCTGCTATGTCTCACTTCATGCCTTCCCACCAAATAATTGCCGTAAATCCTGATATATCTTAGTAGAACCTGGGTGGACTATGTACTTGGAGTTATGCGCTACCTCTAAAATGTTTCTCCTCAACTCGCCCACATTAGGCACACACAACCGTGAGCCACATCGTAGAATTCCCTCAGTATCAACCTCCAATGTTGTATTCTTGCCCATCTGGACTTCCTCTTTAAGTTTACAAAGATTGAGATCTTGATTTTGGTTCTCTTTAATGTACTTAATCAAGGAAGACTGAGCTAGCATGCGAGTCAATAACACTCTAGAATCTCCAAGTTCAAACTGCATACCCCTTACTCCAGCTTGTGAATTTCCTCAACTAATGGCCTTCTTGCGGGAGCAATGTGTGCCAAACTTACTATAGACTTCCTGCTTAATGCATCAGTAACTATATTGGCCAATTTATAATATTAAGTTTATTATATGTATATATTTATATAATAGACAATATGGACAATTTATAATATTAAGTTTATTGTTTAACTGCATACACTATATGTGCTAGATTGTAAAATTGTCAAATTAGATGTGTGTAGTAAAATGATTATATCTTATTATAGAAAAGTCAAAAAATAATAAAATCAATTTTATATGAAACTATACTCAAATACCTTTATTTTGATGTATAATTTATCTTATATACTATTTTATATTAAAGCAGTTTATTATATCAATCTCATATATTATTTTCTGAAAAAGTCATTTTTGAAATCTGCATGATATTAGTTTTAATAAGTAAAATATAACTTATGAGATAAATAAAATTCTGAATTAATTTTATTTGTAAAGTAGACGTGCTGAGTTTTAAACGCATATATTATATGCACGTTTTACACTTATAGATTGATAGATATAATTTTTCAAATTGGGCAATTCTGTTGAGTTACACTGCTAGCAGACAAAATGAGTATACTACAATATTTTTATCACATCTCAATATATAAAAGTTAAATTTGCACGAATCCAATTTTGAATGAAGGTAGACGTTACTTTTCACAAATATATAATTTATTATTTTTGAATACAAATTCAAATTTCTAGACAATTTTGAATTTGGACAACAACTTTTGTTAAAAGCAATTTTACAGTCTAACATGTTGAACTTTTGATTATTTCTCTCAAACGGTGCATGATAATTCAATAATTCTTTTTGAATTTGAAAATAACCACATTGAGGAGTATTCAAAAATATTTTAAGAATTTTTAAACATTCAAAGCTATTTTATTTGAAAATTTAAAACGAGCCAATGTATAGTTACTGTTGACAAATGATTTTATCTTCCACAAAGGTCAACGTCTCTTTGGTGTTTTTACCTATAAAAGAAGCATGGATTGAAGGGAGAAGAACACAACAACAAGCTCTCAAAATCTTATCAATCTCTCTCTAAAATTTTTTGTGCTACATTGTTTATTACTAGATCAAAGAGTGCATAAAATAAATTATTTTATTCTTGAGAGTGCCTCTTTGAAGTGACATTATTTTTGGACATGAGTGGTAGCTAATTCTACTTAAGAGGAATTGTTACATTTCTACTTCATCTCTATTACCATTTCTATTGGTGTTTAAAACTCACCGAATTAAAAGCTTTGTAATTGGGATTTCTTGCCTCCGCCAAGTACAAAGGATTTTGTTTGTGCTTGGGATTTCTTACCTCCGTCAAGTGCAAGGGATTTAGTAGCGGTTGGAGCTCAAAAGAGTGGACGTAGGCTTGGGTAGCAAGTTGAACCACTATAAAAGAGTTTGCATATTCTATCCCTACTCTCTTTACTTTACCTAAAATTGTTTTATATTTATTGTTGGGTGAATTGTATAAGTTTACTTGATTCAATATTTTTATTATTGTTTTTATTTTTTCACACTCTTAGCTTCTGCGATAAAACCCAATTCACCCCCCTCTTGGGTTACCTTTTGAGACAACAATGTGTAGGGTAATTCTGTTCATGTTTCTTTAGTTGCCGTGAAGCATAAGCCACCGCTCACCCGTTTTGCATCAGAACACACCCAAGTCCCACTCGAGAGGCATCACAATACACTGAAAACCCACCAGTGTAGGTGGATAACATTAATATAGGAGTTGAGGTTAGACAAGTCTTGAGCCTTTGGAAGCTCTCCTTGCATACATCGGACCATTGAAACTTCACGTTCTTTTGAGTCAGTCTAGTTAAGGGAGTAGTAATCTTAAAAAAGTCTTGCACAAAGTGACGATAATACCCTACCAACCCAAGAAAGCTACATATCTCCATCACTGAAGTGGGTCTTGGCCATTACTACATAGTCTCAACCTTTTTAGGATCCATCTTTATTCCATCCTTGGAGATAACGTGATCTAGGAAGGCTACGCTACCAAGCCAAAACTCACATTTGGAAAATTTTGCATATAGCTGATGCTCCCTTAACATCTGCAAGACCTCCCTCAGATGAAGCTCATGCTCCTCCCAACTTCTAGAGTATACTAGTATGTCATCAATTAAAACTATCACGAACCGATCAAGAAATGACTTAAATACCCGGTTCATTAAATCCATGAAGGCAGCAGGAGCATTGGTTAGTCCAAAGGACATTACTAAAAACTCATAATGCCTATACTACGTTCTGAACGCGGTCTTGGGAATGTCCTCTCTTTTGATTCTTAACTAATAGTTCCCTGAGCAGAGGTCAATCTTAGAAAAGTAGGTGGTCCCTTACAACTAATCAAATAGGTCATCAATCCTAGGCAGTGGGTACTTGTTGCGCATGGTTACCTTATTGAGTTACCTATAATCCACACATAACCTTAACGAGCCATCCGTCTTCTTCACGAAAAGCACCGGAGCACCCCAAGGAGAAGTGCTCGATCGAATAAAACCCTTGTCAAGTAAATCTTGCAGTTGTTCCTTTAACTCTCTCAATTCTACTAGAGCCATGCCATAGGGAGGTACAGATATAGGTTGGGTCCCGGTATTATATCAATACAAAATTTAATTTCCCTTTTTGGAGGGATCCCCGGCAGCTCCTTTGGAAATACATCCAACAACTCATTCACTACCAGTACTTGCGCCATTTCTAGCTCTTCCATCTGAGCATCCTTAACTACGGCAAAATACCCAAGACAACCTTTGCTTAACAACCGTTTAGCATCCAAAAAGGAGATCAAGCAGGCTGGAGCTAGGCTCCAGTCACCCTGAAATATTGCTTGTGACTCGCTGGGCACTTTAAATCTTATTGTCTTTAGGTGACAATCTAAACTAGCATGGCAGGAAGTCAGCCAATCCATACCAAGTATCACATCGAGGTCCTCCATGCTTATCACAATGAGATGGGCTACAGACTCCTTTCTATTAATACTGATCGGACAAGACTTGTACACATACTCCATCAATATAGACTCTTCGATAGGAGTACCAACCCGAAACAAATGATCCAATAACGCAGGTTGAACACTAAACCGAGATGCAAAATTCGAAGACACATATGAGTGGGTCGATCTAGGGTCAAACAACACATAAGCTAGAAGAGAACAAAGCGGTAGTGTATTTGTGACCGCCGCATTGGAGGCCTACACATCCTGTCTAGTTAAAGCAAATATCTAAGCTTGGCCTCGCCCAGAATGACACGGCCTCTACTACTAGATCCATGTCCAAAAGAACCCGCAGACTTTCCCACAGACTGAACTAGCGTGGAAGAGGATGTATGAGCCCGATGAGTCACACCATGCCCCTTAGCAAAAAGGCAATTCTTCTTAAAATGGTGCAGACTGCCACACCAGAAGCAAGCCCCAATCTCACAATAACAAACCCCAGTATGCCCTTTCCCATAGGTACAGCATAGGGGAAGGCCGTGAAAGGCTAGGCAGAACTCTGCTAGCTCGATTGAGAGGTGCCAACAAACTCACTCCTTGACATAGAAGAACTCCCTGTATGGTACCCTGAGTGTGCCTGTCCACCTTGCATGGACTGCGATTGAGTATGAGAACCAGTACCCTTGGCCCATCCGGCACCACTATTGAAAGCACTTAAAGTCTTGCCCTTCTTGTTAATCTCTCTAGAGGCCCGCTTTTCTAACTCCCAGGCCTCGATGGTATGCGTTATATCTATGACATTTGTATATGTCAAGCGACCCATCTATAGTGCTAATATCCAAAATAGAGGATCCACCAATCCTCTAATGAACCTCCTAGCCCTCTGTCTCTCATCATCAACCAATCTAGAAGCGTACTGGGAAAGCTAGTTAAACTTAGCCTCCTACTCCAAGACAGTCATGCTCGAAGTCTGCCTCAACTGCTCGAACCCAATAGCTAGCTCATCCCTCCTATTCTCTAAGAGGAAGAGGCCTAGAAATAGCTTAGTAAACTCCTCCCACTTTAGTGGAGCTACATCCCTAGACCTCGAAGAGAGTAAGGTCTTATACCAATCTCGTGCCCTGTCCTCTAGCATAAAGGCAGCTAGCTACACCTGCCTAATGCTAGAGTATTGCAAACCCTTCAAGACCTTCTCCATCCTATCCAGAAATCTGTGCGGATCCTTAGCCAAATCTAATCCTGAAAAAGAAGGACACTTAAGCTTAATGGACTCTTGAAGAGACACCTCCTTAGCACCTTTAGGCTGAGCTTGTTCCCTCTCTTGTTAGGAAAGGACTCGATCTTGAACAGGTGGTATCACATCCACCCGGGGTCGTACTTGCTTTACCAGTCTAGTCTCAAGATTAGGCTGAACCTCATGCATCGTAAGAGTGACCATAGACTTGGTCAGCTCAGCCACAGCGTGCTGGACCCCACGTAGCCTAGCACCTATGTAACACCCAACCTTTGCTGTAGGCCCTCAATTGCAAGAAGTTAAAGTTGGTGGATCTCATTGGTGGAGGAGGCATAAATGGAGGATCCAAAATTAATTTGTAACCAAAAAAAAAAAAAGAAGAGAGAGAAGAAGAGCCGGGAACCCAACCCAACCGACTCTTCTCCCCTAAATCTCATTCTTCTCTTCTCTCTTTACTCATTTACCTCCGGATCCACCGCAAGCCACTGTTTGAGCCACCGCCTACACCGCCACACCACTAGGCAACCGCACTATTTTCTCTTCCTCCTCTTCTCTCTGATTCTTCTCCTCCTTGTGATCTGCTGCTCGACTCTTGCCATAATCGATTGGTCACCACCATGAGACAAACCAGCCGCACACCACCAGCCTTGCCGCTAGCTATCGATCTATGCGGTCCACCATTCGATCTCTGTCGCACGCCTCACCTCAGGTGAGATTTTCTCTCTCTTTCTTTCTGTCATCTTCTCCCATCTCTTCTTTCTCTCTTTTTTTGCTGCTCGTTGCCTTTGTAGGACCACTGAGCTATCTTTTGAACGATTTGATCCTCAAGCCAACTAACGAGTCGCCTGCATCTCGCCCAATTTCCCTGCTTGCTGCTCTGTTTGAGTTGCTACCGCCGCCGTTGCCTTTACTGGGTTTTGGAGACTAACATAGCTTTTTGGACTTGTCAATTAGCCTCCCCAATTTTGTAGTTAAGTCACCAATGGTTTATAGAGGGCTGTAAGGTTTTTCTTTCCACTATTTATTTATTTATATTTATCTATTTTTGGGGTGAGCTAAGTGGTGATTTGCACATGGTTATAGACTAATCCGTATAGGACCATGTTAGACTACTATCCAATGACTAATCTAAGCTGTTAATGGATTTTTCTAGTCGAGTCTAGGAGATGTGATGGTTAGAATTAAGCTTTTGTCTTGATTCCTCATTCCAGTTTTAAGGCTGTTTGGGTTGACCATGCGAACAACCTAGGCTTTTTGCTTCATTGATTAGATTCCTCTATTCGAGGCATTAGAAATCACCTTTGCCATGATTTATCTTCCCGCCGTAGTCTAAATGGTAGATCAGTTAGTTTTCATATGTTGTGGACACCTGGTTTTGCTAAATTGTAACATATGTATCATCTAATTGTGGGCTGATTTTTGTTAAACTATTAAACTCAAAATTTGGGAAAAGAAGCCAGCTAGTCATCTCAAATTTAAGCATGCCCTTTGAAGTATCCACAAGGATAAAAAGGGGACTTAGGATTATTATGTGAATTATAAATTGAAATTTAGGCTTGAGGCCTTGATGAGGAAGTGAGGGTCAGTTCTAATTCATGTATTCTTAAATTTCATAGGTTCTTTGGATGTTCCCTACCGACACCGTTGGTTCTGCAACGTTTCTGCTTTAAGCCACGTTGTCTTCGATTGCCTAGTGAGTGATTTTACATATTCTTTATATGTGTTTTATAAAAATTTCAAAATTTCATTATATGCTTAGCTATTTCAAAGGTTTTATCATGCGTATAAGTTTTATATGATTTGATGTGTTTTAAAGAGTTATTCGATATCTATGCGATGGCATGATTATTGATTAGTCGTTTTAAAAAGTGGGACAAGTATCTTGAATTTTTGTTATATATTGAGCTTTGTTTATAAAACATAAATGCTATTTATGTTTATGAAGATGCATAAATTTTGATAAGTAATTGTGTTTTGATTTTGAAATGGGAACCGAAAATGTGTTTTGAACTTTGATAAGAACTTTGAAAATAATAGTGTTGTGGAGTCTCTAATACACCTTCCGCTATTAGGGCTTTGACTAGCCTTGGCACACCTTGCTCTGGACCCCAGTTGGTAGGGGTATTGATGCTGGTTGTCGTGTTTGGCCCACACGTACGGTACAGTTCTGTGATTGTGTGTTTATCGAGATTCTATTTTGATTAGAGGCTTTAAGCCTTATATTGTGATATGTATGTGAACTCCTGCACTATTCTAAAAGTATGAAATCTGTATATCGATTGTTTACTATTTTAAAATATGTGATTGTATATTGATCATTTCATATTTGAAAGTGATGATTATGGTTCCCAAAAATGTTTTACTTTATTAATGTAAATTCTATGAAATGGCTTTCCAAAAGTGTTCGTTTTGATACTCGCCCCAACATAATTAGATTATGTATTATCACTCATTGAGTTTCGAGACTCATTCTTTTATTTTTCCCCTTCCAGGTTCAGTCTCGCCTGTTGATAGAGGAGTTTTGTAGCTAGGTGAGCATTACGCCTGATTTCATGCTAGGGCGTATCTTTTACATTGCCTTTTTATTGCTCTTATTGTACTTGTTTAGATTTAGTGAATTTCCAAAGTCGCTCCATTTGCCCACAGGCAAGGTCGTGTTTCTGTTGCGTGGCTTTGCTTATGCTCGTAGTATAGTTGGATAGTTTTGCTTAGTTTTGTAATGGAGGATGTCATTAAGCATGTAATATTAATTTGGAATATAATTGTGCAATATATAATTGCCTGAGGGTTGCTGTTAGTTTCATATTGCATTATTTAGCAGGTTTGAAAAAATTGAAAATGTTCAATTTTTAGGGGAGACTACCAAAATTTTCAGAAAATCCTATACTTATGATTCTTTTAGTAGTGACTCTTAGGGCTGACTCAGGTGGTTAGGTTCACCCTAGTGCCGGTCACGTGCTCCCTTGTTTGGGTCGTGACAACCTACTTCAACTAGCACATCTGGAACACCTAGTGGCTAGGTGACACTCTTATCGAGAACGGGCTCATTAACTTGCCGCATGAATCTACCACGGCCTCTCCCTCGGCCGCTACCATGTCTTCTACTTCGACCTCTTACACAAGGAGAGGATGGTCCCTTAAGCGTCACCATAGGAGCACCCAGATCCTCAAGAGCTACCTGACCTTCAGCTCCTAGAGGATGAAGTGATGCATCATCAGAGGCGTCCATCTGACATAACACACAGAAGTTTCACATAAGTTCAACATCTAAGATTGATATTAACAACAAGGAATTTGAACACTTGGATTTCTTAATGAAACAAAGGAAACCAACACCTAAGAGACCTTCCATAGTGTCCCAATTATGAATATAGCACACTTCATAGCCATAAGCCACGGAAAACCTAGGGCTCTGATACCATGTTTGTCACGACCCCAACTCGGGAGCCGTGACCAGCGCCAAAGATGAGTAACTCATCCCCGACAAGCCTCGATGATAGATTTCATAAGATAAGCTAAGTATGGGAATTTCTAAAAATTCTGGTAAAGTCTCCTCTAAAAATCGGACATCTGCCAAATTTCACCTATAATACATGCATTCCTAATCTCTACAGTAGATAGAATAATTAGTTTCAAATGAATTTTCCATCAGTAAAGTAACATACACTACATAACAAGCAATCCATAGCCCATAACCCCTTTACAACAAAAGAAGGCATATAAACTAAATTTTCTCATCAAAACCATACTAAACAATCCCAAAAGATGATTCTTGTTTGTGGCTGTTTGGAGCATTCAAAACCTACTAGAGTCAAAATAAAGTTTACTAGATGTACTATCAGCACAAAGCATAAAACAAAAGGCTGAAGTCCACACACAATTACGGGAGTGTGTGGGACTCACCAAAACAAACGCCTAGTGCTCAAAGTGGAGGACTAGCAGTGGGATCGGTGTTGGGATCTGAGGGGAGAAAAATAAATGGGAGAGAAACAACTCAGTGAGTAATAGTATGCGAATCTAACATACAAAAGCATAAAATAAAATTGGTTTAACTTTGTAATCAACAATCATAACCATAGCATCACATGCATCATGAAGTATTAGAATGCAATCCAAAGCAAGTGATAGATAAATAAGAGATTGGGATACCATAGGCGGAAATCATAAGCGGGAATCACAGGTTGGATTACAATCACCGTCTCTGCTTGCCACCATCCCCACTTACCACCATCCCTATGCATTTAAATTTCAACAAAATCACATCACCCTTAATTAGTAAATGCATCATTCATTTCATTTCTCTTATAAGGCTTCTCATTCATGATATCATAACATCCCATGTATACTAAATCAGATATAAAGCAAAATATAACACTTTACAAAATATAAGGAAACCCATTTTACTACTCACAGTCAAGTTGATTCACGCTTCAGGAGTTAATGGACCTCATGACCTCCATTAAGGGATCTCGGATAACCTAACGTCAACATTATGCATCAGTAATATATATATATATATTCTTTTAACCCAAAATTTCTAAATACAATCTAACCTATTACTATCCTACCCATTAACTTGTACTCCTATCAAGTGCAATTAGGTGTAAGTTCCCTTGATTAACATGCCAAATGTGAGCATAGGAGGCTCTGAAAATCTAGTCTCATTAGCTATTTTTTGCTCTAAGGAAGAAGGAACTTGAGCCTTCACACGAGCCCCCAAGCCCAGTTTCCCCGCTCAAGCCACAGCTCCAACTATTGAGCCCAACTGAAAAAAAAAAAAAGAAAATAAAGAAAAAGCATGAGAAAATGAAAAAAAAAAAAGAAGATTAACCATATAGGAGAGAGAAAAGATCGCAGAGAGGAGGAGCAAGGTTGGATGTTCATTGCTAGCCTGAGTTCTACAGTGTACGGCACGTGCAATCCGATTCACTAGTGGGCTCAATTGGTTCTAGGCGACAGAAAGTTTTCAGAGGAAGGAAGTTCAATCGGCTAATATATCAAGCTTTTGGGTGAAAATGATTTTGCAAAGGAGAAAAAGTTTACCCGATAGAACAAACAAGCAAATTTCAGTAGAACTAGGTTGGCAGTGACAAATTGGTTCAATTGGAGGTGTGCAAGGCAAGGGAAAAAAAATAATAAGGAGAAGGGAAAAGCAGGAAGGTCGGTCATTCAACCTCTATAATGCAGGGTAGCAGGAGAAGACGGCTAGCGCTGTGCAGGGGAAAAGGGAAAAGAACAAAAGAGAAGAGAGAGAAAAAAAAAAGAAAAAAGAAGAGAGAAGGAAAAGTGGGGAAAAGTGGAAAGTCGTAGGGAAGGGTCTGGAACGCGGGTTCCTTTTTTTTTTTTTTTTTTTTAAGTTGTTGCAGCAGAAGTGCTGAAAAAATGTGCAATTTTGGCTTGATTGATTAATTGGAGATAAAAATTTCTGCTAGTGTACCGTTTGGTGCTCTCTCATGTTTCTGTATAAAAATGGCAATATTTGGAACTATGGAACTCAAAAAGATGCGACTCTAAAGTGGTTTGAAAGATAACTTAAATTGCCATACTTTTTCTGTTCTGGGCTTCGTCTAGTACTATCTACAAAGAGTCCAAAATTCGGTCAAAATTTATAACTAATACATTTGGCCAACAGGAAAAAATCTTTCGGACCTTTATTTGTTTTTGGGCCAAAACTTGAGCTATGTGGTCGATTGCGCTGACTCCAGAACAGATGGACAACTAACTTAAGAGATTATAAATTACATGTTTTGGGCCATACTCAATCCAGCCTGGAAGCAATTCAAAAAAATTTGATAATTTGAAGCAACTTAAGAGATTTCGGCCCAGTTGATATTTTAAAGTTGTTTCTCCAAAAGCCAAGCTCTGAAAATTTTGCCCCTCGTTTCTCAGTCTCTAGAAAGCCATTCTAGAAGCCAAAAAAAAAAAAAATTCTGTTACAAGTAAAAGCCTAATGTCCAAGAGATAAGAGTTTCTTTGTCGAGGAGTCCTAATTGCAATAGAATTCTTGTTGATTAAACATACCTTTTTGTCTGAAATTTCCTTGGATTTTCTTGGATATTCTGTTGATTTACTTGAACATAATTAAGGGATAATAGCTTAGCAAGTGGATAATTCTTGGGAAATGGAGACTGAACAGAATTGCTTAGAGAAGGTAAGAGATAAAGGTTTTTCTTAGATTTGGCCGGCTAATTGTTAAGCATTTTTGGCTGAATATTAATGCAGATAATTGGGATAAGATCTCCAGTTAAATTTTAATATTTTCTGCAAAAAATAAAGGATAAACCTCTATGTTAAGGATATTGAAACTTAGCCAAAAATATTCAGTCTATCTAAGAAGAAATTAGAGTAAATTGGAGGAAGATGACAACCAAAACACCTCTCCCGCAAGTGACGAGGGCTTAAAATCCTTCTCTCAGTCACCCTTCCTTACCTTCTTCCACTCATTATCTAATCTTTATCCATTTAAATCAACTTCCACAAGCACCATCCCTCATTCCATTTTCAAAGACAAGCTACGGTTAAAGAAGGAGAAAGAAGAGAAGAAGATCACTCAAAACTTGATTGCATAGAGGAGTTTCATTGGAGCTTCACTAATGATATTAGTAGTCACAATTTTCTGATTTTCTTTTGTTTCTTACTTTTGATTTGAGCATCCATTTTTATTATGAACATTGATTTGCTTATTTGGAGAGCTTACATTTGCTATCAACTCTTGATTTGAACTAATATAAATTTCAGTTGTTTTGGCCAAGGAATTTTCTTTTTGACCAAGCTTTTTTAGCTTATTTAGCTTTTGGAATGGCCATTCTGAGGCATAGAAATGAGGGCTGAAATTTTCAGAGCTTGGCTCTTCTGGGCTAAAATTATCAAAATTGCTTTTGCAGAACTTCCAACACTCAGTTTTTGCTGAATTGGATGTATAAAAGTTTTAGGTCTGTTTTATCTTTCCAAACCCTACTAGAATCGGATCAGTTAATCTGTGTTTCCCAACTTATGCCCAAATAAGTGAACAAAGGCCCAAAATAGGGGATTGCAGAGTATACAAAATCTGCAAATTACCTCTAGGCTAGATCAAGCCTTTTTACGATCTGAATTGATTCTGGGCCAAAACATGAAATTTATTATCCCTTATGTTAGCTATCCAACTGCTTTGGAATCAGCTCAATCCACTGTATATAGCTCAAGTTATGGCTCAAATAAATAAATAAATAAAAGTTCCATAGATTCTTTATTGTTGCCGCATTGTAGTAGCATTAAATTTTTGGCCTGATTTTGGATCCTTGCATATGCGATTAGATGAAGCCCAAAATATAAAAAGATGTGACATTTTAAGTTATCTTCCAAACTGCTTTGGAATGATGACTTTTTGAATTCTGTAGTATCATCATTTTCCTACAAAAATATCAGAGTGTCACGCCCCAAACCCCGGGCCCGTGACCAGCACTAGGATCCACCGACTCCAATAAATCTCAACAAAACCAGTCGAACTTCGAAAATACAAAACATACACAAAGTGCAATAATATAACATCCAAAAACCACCCAAGATCCTGTCTGAGAGTATAAAGAACCTACTCTAAAATACAATAAGGAAAAGATACAAAAAAGATATGTCCGTACATCGATCAAATCCACAGTCGCTGTCTCCCACACTGGCATGCTAATCGAGACGAGTACAGTCAAACAAATCTAGAATGATGATAATATGTGAGTAGCGAAACTCAGCGAGTACAGATAATACCTAATCTATACATGTTGGGATATGTATCACGCCACAAGTACAAAATCATACATACACATATATACAGTAAGCAGTAATTAAAAACACATATGTGAGGTATCAAGGTAATCAATCATCACATCGCATCAATCACAGGGCCAGTGTACTCCTCACACGCTACGGTAGAACACCGTTGTCACGCCCCAACCCGGGCACGTGACCGGCACTAGGGTCTACTAGCCCTAGTAAGCCTCGAAACAACCAATGTAACAACTCAATACTATATAAATCACGGTGCGCTGTCCTCATACACGAATACCAAGATCTGTCTGAGAGTTCAAAAGAGCTACTCTAAAGTACAAGGAATTAATACAAAAGGAATATGCCCATACATCGATAAAGCTGCCACTGCCTAACTCCGACTCTGGCGCAGTAACCGAAACAGGAACAGCAAGTCAGATCTGGAAAATTTAAAACTGTAAGTCGCGAGACTTAGTGAGTACAGACGATACCTAGACTATACAAGCTAGAGTATGCAACGTGGCTCAAACAAATATCACATATACACAAGTAATCCCAGTGAGCAGTAATATGTAAATAAATATGCAAAGTATCACTGTAACCAACCCATCACATCCCATCCACTGGGCTAGAATACTCCCCGCACGCTACGACAGCACACCGTTTGCCGGGCGAGTCCTCGGTATCCCAAAAGTCGTCCCAACACGGAAACCAAGGCACTCCCCGTACACTACGGCCCACCGTCCGTCGGCTGAGCCTGCCATCCCAGACACGTCATCAATGTGCACATCATACTCGCAGCCCTGCTGCCTCAACAAGGACTCAGGCCGACTCACCACTGGACACTACGGGTCACCGTACGTCCAGCCAAGCTCCTTCTGTCCAAATCACATCATGTGGTACCATCCTCACACATCGGTCACAAACAGGTATACATAAGCACATACGATTCATATTCCAAATCTCATAACACATATCAATACAGCTCACTGATAGTACACAAGGACACATACATAGTCCAGATACAGTTAAGAAGTCACATAATCAACATGTCAATAAAACAGTATGGAAACACAAGCATAGAAAAGGTATCGTCACTCACAGTACAAAAATCGAGTCAAGAACGAAGTCCTGATCACCCTCACCCGTCTCGCCGATCCGGGTGTACCTCCTCAGACGTATCTGAAAAACAAAACCACACAGAAATATAACCAACCTCAAACTCGGTACAAGAAACAGGCCCCGTAGCCTCAAACCGGCTCAAAACCAAAATCGACACTCTGGCACGCATCTCGAGATATCGAGACTGGCCACCGAAACCTACGTGACTCTCAACACACAATAAACCAGCTCAAAACCCTCAATCCAAAACAGAACTACTCTCTACAGTCTGCCAAACACAGCGAACCAGCCTCTAAAGACCCCCAAACTGGCCTAGCTGGCCTAAAACTACCTCAAGCTCAACTCAAACGGGCACGAAACCCTCGAAAATGGATTCAGAGGCCCCAAAAACCTTAGGACCCAATATGAACCGTCCAAGAACTCAAACCCTGATCATTGGCACGCAAAACGAGGTTGATTCACCTCGAACCGGTCGCCCAAAATTTCCCGAACCCACTTGGTTTGATAGGTTTTTATCCCCCCGAATCCAGAACCAGTCAAAAAACCAAATTTCAAGTTGATTTGGCCACTGAACCGGCCGGTCAACCCTCTAGCCGGTTCAGTCAAAACCCTTCCTCTTTTTTTTTTTTTTTTTTTAAGGTCGGCTCGGCTCGAGCCGCAGCTCGCGGCTCGGCTCAGCGCGGCTCGGGCCCGCCTGGGCCGGCCAACTTTTCTTTTTTTTTTTTTTTTTTTTGCTTGGCCCGCGGTTCAAGCCTGCGGGCCGCCCAGCCCACTGGGCTGAGCCCAGGCCGAACGGCCTGGGTTGGCCCAACACACGGACCGGACCCTTCCGGGTCCGTCTCTCTCACCCGGCAACCCGGGTCTCTGACCCGGGTGCCTGTAACACCCCCGACCCCGGAAAAAAACCAGGAAACCAGCCAGGAAGATAGCTTACCTTAGTCCGCCGACTGCCCTGAAAGCCGCACGAGCCCCGACCAGCCAACCAGCAACCTTCAACGCCCGAAAAGCTGCCCAGAAAGCCCGAAAAAGCTCGGCCTCCCTCCGTGTTCTCCGTCGGCAAAAGCTCGAAGAATCCCCTCTCCTCTTCGCTCGTCTTCAACAATTGAGTGAGGGATTCAACCAAAGCTTCAAATACCAACACCCAGAAGCAAAAACACGCAAACATCATTGCCCAAAACCTGCTAATCCGGCGGAGGAATCATTCGAACGCAGTTCCTGTCAGACTTCTGGAAATTTTGTAGATTAGTCCCTGGACTTCAGGCTAACGCAAATCAGTCCTCGAGCATTTTCACTCCAGCCCCCAGACGTTTTAGTTTCTATAACTTAGTCCTGAACTAAAACAATTTGCTAAGTTTGGGTCATGACAACCGTCCATCGGATGAGCCCCTAGCCACACAACTTATTCATCACTGGGCCAAGGTACTCCCCGTACGCTACGGTCCACCGTCCGTCGGCTGAGCCTGCCATCTCGTACACATCACATCACTGGGCTAGTATACTCCCCCCGCATGCTACGGTAGCACACCGTCCGCCAAATGAGCCCCTAGCCACACAACTCATTTCATCGCCGGGTCAAGGTACTCCCCGTATGCTATGGTCCACCGTCCTTAGGCTGAGCCTGCCATCCCGTACACATCACATCACGAGACCCCTGTCTCATCTTCTCATGATCAGAAGAACCCACCATCTCGATGATCAGAGGAATCGCACTAGTGCATATCACATCCGCGGCCTCTGCCGCCTCACATCACACATCGCATCACGGCCTTTGCCGCCCGTGGCTCTTGTCGCCTCACATCACATGATACCATTCTCACATGTAGTCAAAAACAGGTTTACATAAGCATATACAGTTCGCATCTCAAAACAAGTATCACATACTAACATAGTTCACTGACAGTTCACAAAACACATAACACCTATCCCGAGTATAACGTATAATCAAAATACAGTTTCCAAAACACATAGTCATCATGTCAGAAAATCACAATATGAAAATACAAGCATAGAGAGGGTATCATCACTCACAGTACAAAGACTGAACAAAAAAGAACCCCTAATCTCCTTTACTCGACTTGCTGACCAGGGCGCGCCTCCACCAGTGTATCTGTAACCAAAATCACACAAAACCATCATCATCGCCAAAACCGGCACAGGAAACAGGCTCAGTAGCCTCAAACCGGACTCAAATCCCAAACTAGCCCTCTGGCACGCATCTCAAGGCAACATTGACCTGTCACCGAAACCTACGCGACTCACTAACATTCAACCATCTGGCTCACCAACCCACAACACTACTAGACCAACTTCCAAAAGTCTTCAATTATAGTGAACCGATCTCTAAAACCCTCAAACCAGCCTAACCGGCCTAAAACTACCTCCAACTCAACTCAAATGGCCACGAAACCCTCAAAATTGGATTCAGAAGGCCCAAAAACCCTAGGAACCGGTCTAACCCTGCCAAGAAGCCTTGAACTGGGCCAAAAACCCTAACCCTAAGCATTAGTACGCAAATCGAGGTCGGTTCATCTTAAACCGATCACCCAAAAATCACCAAACTTCATGGTTAGCTAGGTTTCATCATGTTGGACAGGAGGAACCGGTCCAAATTCTCCAAGAACCTCCCTCAAAACTAATGAACCGGTCACTCAAAGGATAACACACTAAACCAGCCGATTCACCTCGAACCGGCCACCCAAAAATTCCTGAACCCACTTGGTTTGATAGGTTTTATCTTCCTGAATCCAGAACGGTCAAAAATCCAAATTCCATGTCAAATTGGCCACTGAACTGGCCGGTCAAAGCCACTGGTCAGTTCGGTCAAACACTCCTTTTTTTGTGGCCAGCCAGCTCGTGGCTCGGCTCAAGCCACCAGCCCAGCAGCTCGGCTCAGCTCGAGCCGCGGCTCGAGACCAAGGCCAAACGCCCTGGACCAGCCTAGCACGGGGGACCCAGAACCCCCTCCGGGTCCGTCCCTTTCACCTGGCACCCGGGTGTTCAACCCGGGTGTCTGCAACTTTCGGCCAACCGGAAAAACAAGAAAAACAAACCAAAAACAAAGCCTCACCTCAATCAATCGGAGTAGAAGCTTGCAGAGCACCCTCCGATGAGCCTCACCAGCCGTTCAATCGGTAGAAAAGCTGCCGGAAAAAGCCAAAAGCTCGCGCAAGCCATTCAGCCCTTTGCCAACCAAAAACTCTGAAATCTCTCCCCTCCTTGCTCAAAACTTCCGATTGAATGAGGGGTTCCATTTACCCTTCAAATACATGCAATAACGTGCCAAAAGCTGATCGAATCATGGCACGACGTGGCTGGATTGACTGGGAATAGTGCTCGGCACTGTTTCTAACAAATTTCTGCAAATTGCAGATTAGGTCCCTGGACCCCAAGTCACTCAAAAAACGATCCCCGAAACATTTTCACTTTAGCCCCCAGACAATCTAATTTCTATAGATTAGTCCTTGAACAAATTAAAAAGGCAAATTTCAGGTTGTTACAGAGAGCTCGGAAGACAAAATAACTTGATTTTCATTTGTAAAATCTGAGGACTGGTTGGTAGAAATACTCACAAAGGCTCTTTTTAGGGGGAGAAAAAAAAAAAAAGAAACAAAGAAGAACTTCTACAACTCACTTGACAAATTGAATATTTGAGACATGTATGAACCAATTTGAGAAGGAGCCTTTGGCGTGAGTGTAAGCATATATATCTAGATTTGTGTTTATCCATCTACCGCCTCTATTTATGTGAATAATTTAGATTATTCTCTTTTCTTTATTTCTATTCTTATCTCTATTTACCTCATTTGTAACCTATATAAAACACTAAAAAAAAGGGCTCCTTTCTGATGGATAGAATCCGTTAGAAATGGGGTAATTTCCATTGAAAAAGCAATTTTATGATAGACTTAGTTGAAAATCATTTATGATAGAAAAAATTATTCGAAAAAAAATTCCGATAGACAAAAAGGGTCAAAAATTAAAAACATGTCTGTCTGAAAAAAATTTTCCTTCGGATCATAAATTTTTTTGTCAAATTTTTTAATTAATTTTTGATGGACTATTTAATATAAATTTCCATCAAAAATTCCAACCGAATCGTCTGTTAGAAAATTTATTAAATAAATAAAAGAAATTACCCCAGAACCTGCCTGCCGGAAATCAATAATTTGTTTTTATATTTTATATATTATTAATTTCTAGATCTACTGATTTTTTTCTTGTTGCAGATCGTGGTTATATTCAGGTTTGGGTTTGGATTTGGATTTGGATTTGGGTGTGAACAGGGAATGGGGTTTTGTAGTGGAGTGTCAAAGAAGATGGGCGAGGGGTTCATCAATCTACGCAAGCATCGGAGTCGGGAAGCTCACTATGTCGTCCTCAAATCCTCCAAATCTAAAGAGAGAGAAAAGAAAAAAAGGTTTGAGTGGATTACAAAAAGAGACAGAATAATATACCATACGTATTTGCAAATTGGAAAAACAGAAAATATCGATACCCCTTGAGCAGGATTGTAATCTAAGTTCTAGAAAGAGATTTGATCAAACTCTCTGCAACGATGCAACTGATTCCATGGCAGACTTGGCGAAACAACTGATTCCCACTTTAAAACGATGTTCGTTGGTAGCAAATTTGGCCAACTGCATGTGGTAAGTGAAATGGAAGGCTCAAATTCTAAATCTGGAGGCTCATTTATCTTATATTGCAGAAAAAGAGAGAACAGGTTTTGGGAGGCTTGTTATTTTGAGTTTGAGGGAGACATGAAATTAAAAAAAAAAAAAAAAAAAAAAAAGGAGGGAGAGAGGGAAGTGGGTGCGGGGTTTCGTCATTCTAATAAGATTGATTGTACTTCAATACATAACTGTGAGGTAGTGGGTCGAATTTTTTTTTTTTGGTTGTTTTGTGGGGGGGGGGGGGGGGGGGGGAGTGGATGTGCGTGAACATGCGTCACCTTGATATAATATTTCAAAACAACTACCTCAATTTTCAACAAACGAGGAATTTTTGACGGAGACTCTCCGTTCAAAAAGCTGTTTTTTAAAATAAAGAATTGTACTTTTCATTTTTTAAAAGTCATAATTTTAAAAATTTTTGACAATATCTGTTAAAATTTTTATTTATTTTTGAAAATTTTATTTTTCTCTGTTTTCGATGGGCATCTATTTTAGAAAAATTATTCTTCTTGTCTAGAATTGACAAAGTCCGTTAGAAATTTTACTTGGAAACCAAGTTTTTCAATGAATTAACCGACAGAAATTAAAAAAAAAATATAAAGGAATGGGATTTTCCAAAGTCTGTCAGAGTTCCAATAGAATCACACCTGTCAGAAAAATTTTCGTAAGAGATTATCCTTTTTCTAATAGTGAAAGCTGTAACTGATGTGAAGTACAACATTCATTCGGAACAGGGTAAATATTTTTCACATTCAAGTCTTATTTACTTTCTTCTATTATCATTGTTGACTGTGCTGCTATCATTTCTGAAATTACAATTTTTATTTTTATATTTCATAAGGAGCATGATTAAGCCGCTTAAGGAGTACACTTCACTGGCTGCTACAATTTACAATGGTGTCAAGTATTTAACGAACTTTTCCATTAGATACCTCCAATTCTGAGCACAAAGTAGCTCTGGTCACTTGGCACAGTTTATGCTGGTCAAAATAGAACTCTGGACATTTTTTTCAGCAGAGATGATTAAGACGACAATTTGACTCTGTTGCGGTACTCTGCAAGTGCCCATAGTGGGTAAATGTTTCTATAGGCTGCGTAGTGTAGCATACAGTTCTTCATGAAAACTCCAGTAATTTCCTGCAAATAAGTTACAGATCAAGTTTGAAAATGTTAGGAGGAGCAAGTCATTTTAGCACAAAGTCTAACACCCAGGAAACCAAAAAAAAAAAATGAAAGAAGAATGGTTGAATTGTGGTTGAAGTTGAACAGTTTATCTCTCTATTGATTCAATTGGAAACCCAAATAAGCGTTGACTTAGATGGAAAAGGGAAAAGTCATATTCTATATTTTTCTCAGAGCTGTTAAGATTACCTCTTGGGGGAAATCTCCATTTTCCATTTGTGAATTAATAAGCAACCTGGCAGCCCGATGAAGGGGTTTTGGGTCTCTTTCAGCCTATTAACAAGAAAAGTTCCTGTAAGATTATGTTCATCGTCAAAATAATTACAAGATTGAATGGTTTAAACTTTACCTGGCCAGCATGGATTAAACCCATCATCGCCCATGAAGTGTGTACCAAATTGGATCTGTTTTCTTCCAGTGGAACATATTTCTGCTTTGATCAAAATCATAGAAAACGATTTGTAATACATTAGTAATTATAAAGATAGTATTCACATGTATGTAATCAATGGGTTCTTGCTTAGAGATGAACCTTTGAAGGAGAAGAGAGGTAGCTCTCTCCCCAACCTCCATTTTCTCGTTGAATTGAAAGCAAAAATTCTACACCTTTCTGATAGCTGCACAATTGTTACAAGTCTTTCCTGCTGCTACCAACCCTCCCAATGCAAACCAAGTGCCATACGTGAAGCAAACTCCCCAATTTCCGTACCTTGGCATTGAAGATTTTCTTTAGAAAGAGATTTCCTTACAAAATAATTAATCATGCTTCTGAGATAGTCTTTCGAAGAAAGGAAATAGAGCTTGGAACATACCACGAGCCGTCTGGCATTTGGATATCTTCAAGGAAACGAGCCGCATTTTTTATGAAAGCTTCAATTTCCTTTTCGCGATGTCCAGGATAAAGGTTCTTGAATAATACAAAAGCTTGAATTGCTGCTGCAGTGCATTCTACATACTCATGCTCAACAACAATATCCGCGAAAAACTCCGTGGGATTAAGAAGCTGCAAACATGAAAATGGAGTAACAATAAATATTTCGAGCAACTTCTGTTGAGAGGTTCAGAGTCATTAAGAAGGCATTTTGGAGAATATATAGAGAATTTTGAGTATTTGGATATCATTTAGCGAGATATTTGATGACCCAATATTGTGCAAAGTACATCTTATTCATGTCCAAAGAGTCGAACTAAAGGAAGCGTCCATATATGCACTCGTGCGATTCAATTAAGAAATCTCACCTCCAGCCAGTCACCTGCTTTTGCTGGCTCCCATGCAGCTAAACCACCATTCTTACTCTGTAAAATAAGAAGCGAGAATGACTATATGTAAATGAATATATCTTAACCACAACAGGAAAATTGAATTGACACGAAAAAGTTCATTTTAGTATGTAATATCTTTAATTTAATGTTACCTGTAACGAAAGAATGACATTCACTGCATCATATAGTTGCTCTGGTTCAAGTTTTTCACCAACAATTTCTGGTGGCAGTCGGGATAGCATCAAGCAACACTACAATGGAAAATTCATCAATGACAGCAGCATTTGAGTACTGATCTTCAATGTTATATCATCAAATTCTACACTTCGGAAGGAAAAACGGGAAAACAATGAATCACCTTAAGTCCTTCTGCTGTGCAGTCTGAGACTTGCCATCCATGATCTTGATCAGAAAAAGTCCAAGATCCTTTAGATATGTGTCTAAACATTTTTCTAAAATCACCAGATGGGTTTTCCTTCACCTATGATATCCAGGAGGAGAAAGAAATAGCGGTATGAATGAGCTCTCTGACTATTTAAAAAATAAATTTAAACAAGGAGATAAATTTGAATGAAAGGGATAATAAACCTGTGATTTCTTTATAAAATCATGCCCTCTTCTAAGAGTTTCCCGAGTTTCGTCAAGTAGGTTACAAGCCAGTAGTGCTTGAACTGCAAAACCTGTGTCCCATTGCTGACTGCCAAAGCTCTACATTAAATCCAAAACATAGAATATCCTTAGAAATCTACAGAAAGGTGTTTCTCAAAATACTAAAGAGAAACATTATGGAGTCCAGAAAATTTATTCACAATTCTTTTCTTTCTCCGCTTCCCACTGCCAAGGTAACATAGGAAAACAATTTTTTTCAACAGTTATTAATTTTGTAGCTTCTCTGTTTTTTGTTTACTATGTTTATTGACAGTAACATGAAGCTCTCATAAGATCCAAAATTACCTGCATCTTCATTCCATCCTCAGCAATCCACATGTAATCGGGGATCCTAGCAAGATGCCTCTTGAAATAATCACTAGATGGATCTTCCACCCAACAAGCGAGCATGCACAACACTTTTCCACACATCCAATTGTAATGTAACGACTATTTTCGTCTTCATAGTGGATGTACTCCATTGTTTGTCGGAGGGCTTTCTCTCTCAATTTATTGAAAGGCCAACGTGTAAGTAATGGTTCTGTCATTATGTAAAGGCCATCCCACAACAAGTCTTGTATAAGGGGATGCGGGTAATACATATCCTCCTGCAATATACATGGAATCTAACTTCATTCCAATTCCTAGTGAATATGGTGGAATATTAAATTGAGTTCATGTTTAAATTGTGACCTCACAACGATTAAGTACAAGGCCAAAGCATACCTTCGCACACAAATGTCTAACTTTCTTCCAATTGACAGTATCATAAGGTTGAGAGTAGAGCTCTTTCCTCAATTCTAAAACTAGATCTGTGATTGGCCCAACAAATCTCTTCCCATACAAGTATGACATTGGCATGTAAACCATTCGACAGTAGCACCACATTTTTGCTGCGTACACAAGTTAAAAGTAATTAATACTTCATTAATAGAACCATAAATTGATGTTTCTACGTCCAGTTACAAATTTTTAAGCATAATTTTTTTAGTTGTTGATAGAAATTTAAAATTAATTGGGTCCTACCTGGATGCATGGGCAAATAAGATGGGAGGACCCAAAATTCTGGTGGCATTGGATTACAGCCTGACCAATCAAATAAGCCAAATATCTACAAACCGACATAGTTCGTTTTAGTTAAAAAAGAAAATGCTCTCAGAAACAAGTTAATCTTTGATTTAAATAAATACATAGAAGTCATTTTTATTACCGAAAGCCATGTTTTTCCCCAGGAAGGTATGGCAACAACACCGCCATGATCGTGTATCCACTTTCTGCCCCTTTCGACAGCATTGTTATGCCCCCCAAATGGGCCCTCTCCAAGAACACGCATGCAGATGTAGCTGAGGACGGTACAAAACATGATGCTATGGCCCTCTATATGGAACCCCCAACCTCCATCTTCATTCTGTGGAGTTTACACAACTAGTGAGTGCGTGAAAAGTAAGTTTTGAAGTTGTAGTTGCAATATTTGGAAAACAAGAACAAGTTATTAGCATATATATATATATCCCATGTAAAGCATGAATACTACCTTACTTAGTATTCTTTAGAGCAAGGGCCCAATACTAGTGCTAACTAAAATCATGAAATGAAAGATGTTCATACTTACTTGGTGATTATATATGTAGCGAAGAATTTCTTTCTTGTGTTCCACAGAGAATGTGCTATCCAAGTGTCCCGTGATGTAAAGACACATGACCTTCATTAAGAATAATTTTATATTTTAGCAAATGGTTGTCACAATTAAGGTTGTCATAAATGTCTCAACTCACAAGAATATTCACTAACCAGGGGAGGAAGGAAGAATAAAGGGCCGGCATTTTCAGCAGGCCAATGCCCATCCTTTGCTTGCATGGCTGAAAAGAAATAAGCAGCCCTTTTCATTGTGGCAGTAGCTGTCTCATAAGTTACCTCCTCATTTTCACCAACTTTGACTTGTGGAATTTTTTGTCGAAAGTTATTTTCTTTAGCAACTGCAAACATTTGAGAACCAAAATCTCAATCTCACGTTCACAAGAGGTCCTCCTCCAACCTCTACATGTCAATTTAACTAAAAGCAATTAATTGCAACGTTGAAGTCGACATTGATTTTACCAAACCCAAATAACGTGGGCCGGAGGAAAGCAGTTTAAGACATTGACTGCATCACTTTAATATACCTAACAACATCTCCCATCCAATCCCATCCAGTATTAAAGTCAGTAAGAACTTTATAGTGTTCCCACCAACTTTTTCCAATTCTATTGGACAAGTTTGCCCATGCTAACTGTTCGTCTTTGGCCAATTATGAAATAAAACCGCATTGTTTATTATTTTACTCTTCATATATGTCACATTTTTCATTGCCCAATTAATTAGTTTAGTTATAGAAAAGATTAGAGGCAGAGAGAGATAGTGATAGAGACAGAGATAGGCAGAGAGAGATAGGGAGGGAAGTGGACGAGACCTGTAGCCTCAGAAGAACATCCCCGCTAGGCTTGACTTTCGATCGGTACTGAGTAAATAGCTGGCGAGCCTTTTCCACCTCGGCCCGTTCTTCCGGCGTACCGTAATTAGGATCAAACTCCCATATTTGCCTACCCACAAAGTTGTTTGTGCTGTACAGATAAGGCTCATAGGGGCCACCACCTTCTGCAACCTTCAGCCTCCACATTCTGCAAAGATGGTACTTAACAAGAATAATTATTAACATAAATCTGTTTATGAAATCATATATTTAATAGCAACTGATACTTTAGCTAGCTTGGAGGAGTCAACCTCCATGCGAAAAGTTAACTGTTTCCTAACATTCTTGAGAAGAATTAATCTTGCTTAGAGGACAGTAAACAAGTAAAATAAAATAACAACTCTGATAGTATGTGGTAGCTTATAAGAGAAGCTAACTTTTATTTTCCATGTAAACTTTTGAAGTTCTAAAACTTAATAATTGTGACCATTTTTTACCAAAAAAAAAAAAACTAGAGAATAGTAGGCCATCTGGCAAGTTACCCTCTAAAATTTGACCGTAACTGATTTTAACTGCTGAGAGGGTAAAGTTATGAGTAATTGTTGGGAGATTAAAATGTATTTTCTTCTTCAAAATTTAATAATAAAAACCATGAAAAGAAAGTTCTGAGAAAATGACAAGAAAATATCACTTTTTGGAAAAACACCAAGAAGTCTAAAGGGAAGGAGAGAGAGAAAGAGAAACAGCCTATTGTTGAGTGTGACTGTGACCGCATTTTCTACAGAGAAAGTTGGGGGCGACCAAACAAAGTCACCAAAACGCTGCCTATAATTGATAATGACACGAACTATTTTTGATGATCTGGTTCATTTTCATTTTTATGACACTATTCATCTTTTAAAAGAATTTAATACATGCTATATATGTGATTGATAATAAACTCTTTTGATAATACCATTGATTTTATTTTGATAAAGCCATTCATTTTTAGGAAAATTGATTATTCAAAAAAAAAAACTGATTCCGTATTGGTTGACATATATATATATATATATATATATATTGGTGTGGTGGGAGGGGGAGAGAGAGAGAGAGAGAGAGAGAGAGAGAGACTTACATGCTTAATCTCTAATATATGCTATTTACAAGGCGTCACCGCTGCGGAAATGTGCCCAGAGTTTTGGCCGGAGGTTTAGGCTAGCTCGAAATCCAGGAGGCAGAACTATACGGTGTTGGAGACAAAGATGGTTGTTAAGAAGAAGCAAGTGGTGATTGAAGTAGAGAAACAGGGATGAGGTATTTATAGGGAGAGAAGAGAGATATAATAGTCGATGGGTAATGGTTCTTTTTTGACTCGGGTTTGTTGGTATACACTGTGAAAATGTGCAAAATTCTTAATATTGGCTATTGCTCTTCTGATCCCCTCGGCCGGCTGGATGGGACACGACACCAAACCAAACCCATGACTCTGCCGAGATTCCTATGTCCGTCCTCTTCTCTATTTAATTATAAAATAAAATGACGCATATATTTATATTATTTAATTTAACAGTATTAAAATCAATTCTCCATTTAATTAATAAAATTTATTTATTAAGTCATTCTCAATTTTTCTCTTTATATACTATAATAAAATATTTAACAAATTTATTTGTTAAATCATTCTCAATTTCTCTCTTTCTATACTATAAGAATTCGTTTTGTTTTGAAATTTGTCTCCAAAAGTAAACACCCATGTTCCGTGGGGAAAGAGAAGGTGATAACATTTACCCCCGCAAAATTCATTGATTTTAATATGTGCAAGTAAATAAATAACCAAAATTATATTAATTTTTAAAAAAATTAGATAAATTAAATATTTGTTATTTATATTTTATTTTCACTAATAAAATATAATTAAATAATAATTTTTTTATCTGATCTTATTTTTTAATTTTATTTTATCTAAATCAATTTTTCTCGAATTTATTTACAATAAAAAAACCTAAATAGATAATGGGCTATAAGTAATATTGATTAGAAATATTTAGTCACTTCTAAACTATTGTCACCATACAATATTTAACAAAAAATAGTTTTTCTTTTCTAACTTGAAAACGGGTTTCAAGCATTAATTTTGGTTCACATAAATATTTTTCAAGTACCCCTCCTATAAAGTCCTTGCCATAAAAGACTTTTTACCGTAAAAATCACGTGAAAAGTCATTTTACTAATAAGTATTTTCAGCACATTATATATTTATTTTAAATTGAATCGATGAAATTAATGTTAGATGTTGGGAATCATACTTACATTAATTGTTAAATACATGAAGTCCTCACTTAATTGTATAGATTTTAACACATTTAATAATTGATGTGTACATACTACCTCGATAGCCACGTCAACCAAACCAGATGAGCAAGTGCAAGGGACAATGTTACTTGAAAAATGGTTAATAAAACAAATCAGTAAGTGTATTTGGAATATGTTTGAAAATAGAATAAGGTGCATCATATCTTGGGTACTGATATTGTTTTGCCCGCTTTAAGGACTGATTGGAAAGACATCAATTTTGAAGGGTAAGGTGTTGCTTGTGTCATCCAGAAATTGCCTAGAGTTCAACACTTACCCAAAAAGGAAAGTAATGTAAATTTCTGACATTGTCGCCCACTGGATTTATGGCATTTGCCTCCCCCCTTTGAATTTCTATTATCCAGGGAGTGGGCAGAGGAAACTAAATCCAATATTAATGCATCTCCATTTGCTGTCAGGCAATTATAGTTGATTAAATTACCCACAGAGTGGATGAGAATGCTCCAAAATATGTTATAAATTTAATGACTTCCTAGATCTTTAATTCACGGTAAGTTTAATTAATTGAAAGGCGAAAAAATTGTCACCACCCAAATTTTTTACACAATAACAAATTTTTTAAATTAATTTAATTAATTTTAATTTTATTTACACATTAACAAAACCAAAAAAAAGGTATAGCATCTCCATAATACTCTTTATTTATTTTTTCTAATTTTTGTAACCCGCGAAAGAAGGGAGGCCGTATTATTTGGACATGAGAGAGTTCCCAACTTGAAAGTTAGTTTTTTTATTTATTTTTTGAGCCACTAAGAGAAATATTAAAGATCCTATTTCATATAAAAAAATAGTTCTTAATTTGCAAAAGTAGTGAAAATAGAGCCACTATTCAAAAAAAGTAAGCCAGAAAAGAGGGCCATTCTGTCCAACCTAGTCGTATCTCAAAAAACAGAGTTTTCACATTTGGATTTCCAGTCTTGGTTCAATTAATTATATGCAGTTGACTTGAATCACCGCACTTGGGGGTCTTTTTAGGCTTGAATAGTTGGGCCCGAGTTTGGTGGGGTGCCTAGAGTTGGAAAGTTTGGAGCACCTGCCCTCCTGCTTTCCGGACCCGTTCTGGACTAGAAAAGAACTAAAAAGGCGCTTGAGATCGCGTGTGGACCGGGAAGACTGCTTTCCCACCTCGCTTTCTATTTCTCACTTTCTCGTAAAGAAAGCTTGAGTTGAGAGAGATAAAAAGAGGAGTCAACAAGTCAACCCACACGTCTGAGCCCCCAACGAGCAAAATTCGCCTTCCCGTTCTCTCCTGCCCCTTCTACGCGTAAGGATTTTACAAATCCCGACATTATTGACGAAGTTAAATATTTATTTTAATATTTAAATTTAATAAATTTAAATACTTTTAAAAAATAAATTTTGAAAAAACTCTCTTTTATCTTAATTTACTTAAATTACACTTTACTATATTTTTATTTTTTTTTAAAAAAATAATTGTTAAAATATAATATACTTTTCAGATCTGATTCGAAATTGAAATATTATATAATTTATTTAAAAATTTTCATTTATTAAATTTATTATATTTAGTCTTTAAATTTAAAAATCAAATAATCTAACTTTTGATAATCAAATTTTATTTTTTAATTTTTAAAAAGTTATTTTATGATTTTTTAGTTTTAATCCAAATGTTAAAATTTTAATATAAAAGTACACCATTGAAACCTGGTCTCAACTCAAAAAAAAAGAAAAAAGAAAAAAGAAAAAAGAAGAAATAAAAGAGCACCAATTGATCTGTATCTATTTTTCCACCCCCTGTATAAATAATTCCCAAGCGGGATTGCACCTTGGATCAGCTATATTAATAAAATTTATTCACAATATTTGATGAGAAAATAAAAAAATTGAATAATTTAATGTATTATTACTATTCAAAATTAACGTTATATATAAAAGAGTGTAAATTTAAATAAAATAATTTAATAAAATTGTTCTTTTCTCTCAGTAATAATACAACGAAATAGCTTTCAAAACTTGTTTTTCCTTAAATATAACAAATAATTTCCTTTGTTTTTTCACTTTTTGTCTAAGAAGGTTTTGTTTATAAATAATTGAACCCAATTTCTAAGGAGAGTTTGGTTCAATTTTTGCGTATAATTGGACCAAATTCCCTTGTATTTTAATATTCTCCAAACATGTCATATTTTTTTCTACTACAACAATGTTAAATTGTAATAACTAGAATAAGAACTTAATTAAAGAATATAAATAATAGTGATTAATATATAAAAATAAGGAAAATTTTTGGGGACAAAATAAATGAAGCACATTCAATTTTGTTTGATTTTATTTTATCTTTATTATTTTTAAAAAGAATTATAGAATTCTTAGTTAGGTTTTGATTATTTTGATAAAATAACAATCATATTATGAAAAGATATTGTTGAATAGTTTTTAAAAAGATAAAATACACTTATCTTAAAGAAGGAGGAAAAAATAAAAATAATAAAATAGAGACATTTTAACTTTTGATACTAGAGGATTAAATTTATTGCAGGTAAAATAAATTATATATCGAAGGATGGAATTTTTTATCAAAGAATTATTTGAGACTTTTATAAATTATAGAAAAACAAAATTCATAACTGTTCATACTTAAAACAAGTAGATGAATACTAAAACACGATATATTTTGTTTTAATTTTTACATTAGGAAGAAGTTTTGTTCAAGTTAACTAAAATACAAGGGGCATTAATTTTAGGTTTTTATCCAAAAGTAAACTTCATAGGAAATAGATTTTAATAGATGGGCATTTTCGTGTAGGGAATAATAAAACAAAATTATTTTAATTAATTTTTTATATCATGAGAAGTTTTGTATAAGTTAGCTAAAACACAAATTGTAATTTTTTTCCATCCTGAACACCTCAAAAGTACTCTGCATATTGGAAAGCATAAAAACCCTTTTTAAAAATGTCATGACCTGAATTGGGGCCCATAACCAATACTAGGGTTCTCAACTCTAATCAGTTTCACCACAACCAACTATACTCAAAATGCTCATTTCATCAAATAAATATAAATCACCATACAATATCCAATCTCCACCATACAGGATTTTAACTCAGTGAATACAAATGATACCTAGGTTATGCAAGTTAAGATATATATCACATCACAAGTGTAAAACCATACAAACACACACACACACATTCACATAGTGAGCAGTTTCAATATCAAAATATACATGTACGGAGTACAATGATCACATCATGAGACTCTAGCCTCAATTGAAGGAATCCTCTGTCTCACGATTGGGCTCATCAAAATCACAAATCACGCTCCCTGCCAAAGGTATCCTCCATTTCACGTCAGAGTATCGCGCTCACCAGGGCAATCATATCACGCTCCCAGTCGAGAGGCATTTTCTATTTTACGACTGGAGCAATATATCATGCCCACTAGGGCAATTGTATCACGCTTCTGGTCAAGAGACATCCTCTATCTGACAACCGGAACAACACATCACACCCACCAGGGCAACCATATCACGCTCTTGGTCAAGAGACATCTTCCATCTCATGATCGGAGTAACACATCATACCCACTAAGGCAACACGCTTAGTAGAGTAACACAATCTCAACACATATCATGACTTCCCATATATCAATCCAAAATAGATATATATAGTATATATAGTCCATAACTCAAAACCAATATTACATATCAACATAGCTCACTAACAATCAACAAATCACATAACGCATATTCCAAGTGTAACATATAACCAAAATGCAGTTTACGAAATCTTTCAATCATCATGCTAGAGAACACAGTATGAAAAATGCATGCATAGAAAGGGTATCATCACTCACAGTACCGAAACTAAGCTAAGAAATAAGTCCCGAGTCACTCTCATCCGACTCACCAGTCTGGTACCTCTGCCAATGTATCTATAACCAAAAGCACACAAAATCATCACCATCACCAAAACTAGCACAATAAACTAACTTAACAGCCCAAAACCAGGCTCAAATCCCATCTTGGCACCTTGGCACGCACTTGAGACACCACCACCCATCACTAAGACCCATACGGCTCTCTAACACTCAACAATTTTACTCAACAACTCTCAAACAATAATGAACCAGCCTCCACAACCTTCAAACCATAGTGAACCAGCCTCTAAAACCCTTAAATCGCCATAAAACCCTCAAAATCATATTCAGAACTCCCAAAACTCTCAAAGTTGGTGTGAACAAGTCAAGAATCTGTCACGCCCTAACCCGGGAGCCGACCAGCACCAAGATTGGCATACCAACCCTGGTAAGCCTCAAATTTCAACAACAGAAAGAAATAGTCTCAAGATAACCATCATTGTATATAAATCAGAACATATCTGAATGATACATAGAGCGTCTAGAGTACAAAAGTAATAACAGAAAGTGCCTGTACAATCAAGTCATTATAGCGGTGACGAAACTGACGCTGGGGCTACCATTACTAATTGAAACTGAAATCTGGAAAGGGGGAAAAGGGATGAGTACAAAACTCAGTAGATAACAGTATTACTCTACACATGTTGGGACAAGTATCGTAACCATCCTAAACACAAGTTTTATCTCCAATTAATAACACTGTTTACGAAATGTCACATTTGCCTCAAATAACACATGAATTTCATATATACGCAGTGAGAACCAGAAAATTAGAAACCTGTCAGAATATCAGAACGTATCACACATCACATTTCAAAACCAGAGCCACATATGGACCCAGGGCACTCCCCGCACACTATAGCAACCCACCGTCTGCCAGCTAAGCCCTTCGCGTCCCGTATCAGAATCAGAGTCACAAATGGACCTAGGGCACTTCCCGTATACTACGACGACCCACCGTCCGCCAGTTGAGCTCCTGACATCCCATATCTAAATTAGAGTCACAGATGGACCTAGGGCACTCCCGTACGCTATGGCAACCCACTGTCTACCAGTTGAGCCCCAGCATCCCGTATCCAAATTAGAGTCACAGATGGACCCAAGGCACTTCCCGTATGCTATGGCGACCCACCATCTGCCAACTAAGTCTCTAGCATCCTATATCAGAATCAAAGTCACATGTCTCATGTCTGTCACACTGTGATCCTTTACCAGAACCAAATCAGAATCAGAATCACTTATATTACATCTTGGGCCTAGGGCGCTCCTCGCACAATACGACAACACATCGTCCATCGGCTGAGTACCTAGCACCCTGTATCAGAACAAGAATAACATAAAACTCTAAACAGATTGACTTTTAAAAATGCATGTATCACTGAGGCAAGTATGTAATTAACTTTAGAAATAATTTTAAACTTATCGTACTTTAAAACAGATAAATACATGTCTCGGAAGTAATGACACAGTTTAAAAATCAAAACACAAAAACAAACAAAAAATCGGAATGCAAATGCATGTACAGAGAGTACTGTCACTCATCAAACACGTTGAAACCAGAAACCGAGACTCTGACAATCAGCTCACGGATCAAAGCGTACCTCCTCAGGTGTATTTACAAAGAACCAAGTCACAAGTTAGAATTGAAATCGAAATTTTCCTTGAAAGGCTCGACTCCTGAAAGAGGCCCAGAACCATCCCCTTATCGGGGCCTTAACATGCATCCTAAGACCCTCTGAGATAATCCTATCAACTCTAATTCATACTTAAAGCCAAAACATAATCTCATTCTTAACAAAAATCCATAAACCAGGATGAACCGGTTCCTAAAACTATCAAATCGGCTCGAACCAGCTCAAATACTCTACAGTCGAATCAATCCAGCCATGAATCCCTCAAAACTAACCTAAACCGGACTAACACCCTACTAAACCGGGCCGAACCGAGCCCTATTTCCCATGAACCGAGCTGAACTAGGCTCAAATCCCTATAAACCAAGGTGAACCGGGCCTCAATCCACATGAACCGGTCTCAAGCTAGGCAGAATCGAATTGAACCAGCCCAAATTCCCATAGAACCACCTTAAACTGGGCCCACTTGTCCCTGAACTAGACTAAAATGAGCTCGAAACCCTTATAAATCGGTTGAACCAGCTGCATTTCTTCATGAATCAGGATGAACAGGTTTCAAATCACCTAGAACCAGGCTTGCATGGCACAGAATTGGAATAAGTCTACTTCAAAAACCACCATTCTTGCCTGAACTGGCCACCACAAGCCCTAAACCAACCTTCTAACCCTGAAACTAGCTGATCTACTCACCCTTTTCCCAAAATATCACTAAACCACGACCCTCTAAAAAACCAAACCTAGTTTAACCCAATAGTTCGCCACTTACCGGATCGGGAACTGGTCCAATCCTCCCTAACCGAGCCCCTTTATCCCCTGAACCGGCTAGTTCTAGCCCAACTGGGCTGAACCGGCCTGGTCGGCCCTGGATAGACCCGAGCAGCAGTCGGGTCTGTCTTCTCCACCCTGGAACCTAGGTTTCAAACCCGGTTCCCTACGCGTAGAACTTGGTTTCAACCATGGAAAGTCCAACAAAACTGAGCTTATCTAGATCGATTAATCAATACAGAAGGGAAAATCAACACCCCTGAACAAATTTTCAGACTTAGAACAACTTTAAATTGAACCAACTCACCTAATTTCTTGCAGGACGTGGCTTGGACCTCCGCGGCCTCCCGAAACTTCCTCCGTCTTTTTTTCCTCCCTTTTCCTTCTAACTTCAAATTAATCGAGGGGTTTCGTACGTCCAGAACCAAATCCCATGTTTACATCATCCAATCTACCTGTTTTCTCCAGACTTGACCGAATTTCAGCCAGTTACCCATCGGTCCGGGACCGGCTAAAACTCTTCGACTTGTCATGATCCGGTCCCCCTAATTTACATTTTTTGTAATTAAGCCCCTCTGAAATTGCAATTCAGTCCTCAAACTCACGCGCCTTTCCATTATGGTCCTTCTGCCTCCCTTTCTTCCATTTTGACCCCAATTTATTTCTAATTCAAGCCCAAACTATTTCAGATTTAGCAGAAAATGCCCCAAGTCTTCTAATTTGTGCAAACAAGCCCTTCCCAATTCCTGATTTGATCCTCAAACATTTTATTTATTCACTAAAGTCCCAGGTCCTTTGAATTTGAAATTTTCCACAAATGAAAAAAGAATTTTAGGGATATTACAGAATCACCCAAAACAAGGTTGAACCGGCTACTTGAACCCCTAAATAGGCTTGAATCAAGTTGGTTCAGTTAAAAATACCTAATTTTTGGTCAAACCAGACCTTTCTAAACCTTCAAACTAACTCGATCCAATAGATCTCATCCTTCTGAATCTAGAATCGATCCAACTTCATAAATCCAAGTCAAAAAGACCACTAAACTGGCCAGTCAAACCTTATTGGTTGGTTCAATCAACTTTTCTTCTCTTTTTTTTTCTTGGGCCGAGTTGACTCCTAAGTTAACTTAGCCTGCCCCAACATTTCAGGGCCACCCCGCGGCCCAGACTCGCAGGCCCCAACCTAACTAGCCTAAGTACGGCCCAATGGCCTAGACCAGCCCAACACGGGACCAAATTCTATTTGGGTCCCTCCTTCTTAACTCGATAACATAGGCCCGATTGCCCAACCGGGTCTGTGGCGAACTCGACGCAGAAAACCGAATAGAAAAAAGAAAAAATCGCTACATACTGGCGTCTAACTCGATCCAAAGCCCCAAACATTGAAATCGAGTCCGACAAAGCCTCCTTCGGCCTTTAATCGAAGAAAAATCGAGCCGAACAAGCCAAAAATGCCCAAAAACACCTCGGCCAAACGTGACATGCGGTCAACCAAAAAAAAAAACTCGAGATCTCTCTCAAGACTTGAAATCAACCAGGGCATTTAGTTCGTTTGTCCAAGGTGAACACAAATATGCAAAGGATCGGCCTCCAACCATTCCCAATCATCACAGCATGGCTGATTTCAGTTCGGGCTACTGCTCTTGACAAAATTTCTATCTAATTTCAATCAAGTCCCTACAACTTTGTTTCCTCACAATTAAGTCCTCGCACAACTTTCAATTTGGCCCCTCTAATTTTTAATTCTTTAATTTTTGTCCCCAACCTTAATAATCAAAAAAAAAGTTCGGGTCATTACAAAAAATTGGTGCAAACTCCCCTAAACATAAATTGCCTTAGCAAACAAAACAACTAGAAGATATCAGCTCTGTGCCTTTGAGCGGCCTTGAAAGAGAACTGTAATTTGTCTTCTGTTTTCTCTGACTTGAATTTTGTTTCACGAGTCATCAAAGACAACTCTTTCGAGTTTATCAATGGACTTTGTCGTGGAGTGATTATTCCGTATGTAGCATGTGGGCAATAACCATATTAATCAATTCAAAAGGTTTTTGTCCTTGTCATCAACTTTAAGTTTTATTTTAGTGGCAGAAATTCATTCTACAATTAAATAATTCAAAATACCTGTGTACTTACCCAAACAAACAAACGAATGATTCACGTGTTTCCAATTCCAAAAATTTCAGTTTTTTCTTTGTGAAGACAGTTTATTGACAACGATTATTCCTCCAGATATTCAAACGTAGGATGTAGGTCAGAAAATATAATCAATTTTCAACTCAATTATCATTATTTGAAAATATTTTTATCATATGAAAATTTCTTTACGGAATTGTGAATAGAATAATTAATTCTTTGTCATTTTCAATGTGTCAGTAAAACACATTATAAAAAATAATTAAAAAATATTAGACTTGGTAAAATCTGTCATGGCTAATTTTTTATGCTTAGGGAGCACGAGGTCTGTCATGGTTAATTGTTCATGGGAATGCAAGATATCTTGAAGGAATTGGTAGGAAGGTAAATCTTCTTTCTAATTAAAGTTGGCGTTATTTATTAAGCTAAAATATAATTCCAAATAAAGCGATGCAAATTAAAGAATTGGATATAGTCTTCAATCACTCCCTTAAATTTTTATATTAGCATATTTTACAAAAATTAAATAAAAATCTTTATTGTAATAGATGGGAGAGCCTCCAGAGAGACCATTTTAAATTTCTTAGAAATTGTCCACTGGCAGCAAGTGTTTGGGTGGAGTTGATTCCATTTGTCCAAGAGACTAAACTTCTTCGCCTTGGAGTTCCAAGATTGTTGCTTATCTAATATCTTATTTAGAAGAGGATCTTCAAACTCCTGTTGGGTAGACATGTGGGTTATTACTATTTGAAATATTTGGAATTAAAAGAATAAGAGTATCTTTGAAAATTTTTTTTGTAATGACTTGAAAGTTATTGCCCTGAATAACTTGTTGAGTCTGAACTAGTAGCCCAAAATGCTTAAACCCAAATTATTTAGTACTAATTTCTAATATCTTATATAACATATTAAATTCCTCTCAAAAACTGATGTGGGATGGAATGTCACAATCTCCTTTACTTAAACACTCGATGTCCTCGTCAAGTTAGAAATTGTTATGACCCAATTTTTACTAAATTTTAAATTTTTGGAAAATTAATGGGATTAGGGGCTTAATTGATGGAAATTAAAGTTATGGGTGTCAAATTATAAATTTGAAGGGCTTAATTGCAATAATTTTAAATTTCAGGGGCTGATGTGAGAAATTAAAAGTTTAGGGGCTCAATTAGAATTCTCAAGGGTCAGATTGAAGGAAATTGGAAGTTTCTAGGACTCAATTGAAAATCAAGAGGGTAAAATTGAAAGAAACAAAAGATTGAAGGACTAGATCCAAATCTAGATATGATTGTTCAGTCCAACAATGGACTGAACAGTAGATCGGCCATACTCTGATAATTACGACCAATCTTTGCTTAAAAACTGGTTTTTCCTCGTGCAAAATGAGTTGTTCTACCACTGCCCTTAAGAAATTTGTGTTTTATAGAGAGATTGGAGATGATTTTGAGCATTCTTGGCCAAATTAGGTTCACGGATGACCGAACTAGATTTTTGTGCGATTGGATTGATTACAATCCGATTAAAGGCTTGGGTGAGGATTTCCTGGTTCGGATTTGTAGTTCTTGGGTGTCGATCGGTCCAGTGAGTAGATTAAACTTGCTCTTTTTAGTTTTTGGTGTTTCGGGTTGAGTTGCAGACCTAGATGTGGAACTAGGTCTACAATCGGGTGAAGGAAATGGACCTGGATGTAACCGGGTCTGTGCTGGGTTGAACCAGCAGGGTCGACCCGGATCATTGGGTCGACTCAGTGGGGCGAGGGTGAGGTTCGGGCCTAGGCCAATTTGGTTAAGTGGGTCGGACCCTGTGACGGGCTAGACCGAGTGTGGCTAGCCCAAATGGGCTAGGCTAGGCTGGCCCAACGGATTTGGTCCGAGCCGAGGGATGAGTTGGGCTTGGGCTGCGAGTTGTGCTGGCCCAAGCCGAGTACTTGAGTTGGGTCTGGGGGGAGTCAACTCGGTGAGTTGACTCGGCCCAGTTTGATTGAATCAGTGGGTTGACTCAATAAGTCATTCTAGTCATTTGAAATTGGGATATGTTATTCTAGGGGATAGCGCAAATAGGGATATGGATTAATTGGGAATTAAATAACCAAGCTTGGGATAGGCTATCCAAGGGGAGATTAGGGTTTCTATTAACTGAACCAGTCCAAAGATGGTTCAATGTTTGACCAGCCAGTTCAGTGGTCAAATTAACTCGAATTTGGGATGTTGAATTGATTCTAGAATCAGGAAAAAGGAGATCTATTAGATCGAATGGGCTTGGGGGTTCGGGGAGGTCTAGTTCAACCAAAATTTTTGTATTTTTTAGTTGAATCGGCCTAGTTCAACCAGGTCAGGAGTTCTGGTGGCCGATTCAACATTGTTTTGAGTGAGTCTTGACCAGTTCAAACCGATTCTTAGAGTTTTTGGACTTTTTGAATCTGATTTTGATGGTTTCGTAGCCAGATTAGTTTGGGTTGAGCTAGTTTTACGCCGGTTTAAGTTGATTAAAGGGTTGTGGAGGTCAATTTGCTATAGTTTGAGGGTTTTGGAGGCTGTTTTTCTATTGTTCAAGGGTTTTTGAGTAAAATTGTTGAGTGTGTAGTGAGTCACGTGGATCTCGGTGATAGGTAATGTGTGCCTCAAGATGCGTGCTAGGGCGTCAAGATGGGATTTGAGCTCAGTTTGGGCTGTCAAGCACGTTTCTTGTGCTGGTTTTGGTGATGGTGATGGTTTTGTGTGGTTTTGGTTACAGATACGCTTGAGAAGGTGCACCCAGACCGGTGAGTTGAGTTAGGGTGAGCGAGACTTCTTTCTTGGCTCGGCTTCTGTACAGCGAGTGATGATACCCTTCCTATGTATGTATTTTTTCATACTTTGTTTTCTGATATGATGATTATGTGATTTTCTAAACTATATTTTGATTATATGTCACAAAGTGGTATCAGAGTTGGAGGTTTTTCTGAGAGTAAAAGGAGTAAGGCTCTTTAGTAGTGCTTTATTATGGGAGTGAGGGCCCCATTTTCATAGTAGAAGGACTGCTAAAGACCTTTAGGGGTGTGTTTGCTGTCAACATTTCAATTCCTATGTGCCCTATTACTTTGATGACTTTCTAATCCTTGTATTTTGTGTATAGATGGATTTGTCGATAGACGTACCTATGACGTTGGGGTGACGTGCCCACTATTTTTCGAGAGATTGTAGAGGCTGAGGTGTCGAGAGATCTTGCAGGTAGATCAACCCCACCTCTGACTAGTGGGAGAGGATGAAGGAATGGTCATGGGCAAACCGCTAGATAGGCCCGAGAGATGATAGCGAGTCAGAGTGTGACAATATTGGTAGATGTATTGACTGGACTAATAGCCGATGTTTGGAAGTTACGGAGGGTAGTAGCAGATCTAACTAGGGGTAGTGCTGGTAATAGGAGGCAGCAGGCCTTAGTTGGGAGATAGCCGAGTACTACTACCACTCTAGGGGAGCGGTGCTAGAGCAATCGGCCCCAGCCAGTACATTAGTGGGGACCCCAACAATATCAACAACAGCAGCCCTAGTGTCACGACAAATAGGGTTCGTTGGGTATTTTAGAGACTTTCTTAAGATAGACACCTTGCTTTTACTGGGTTAGGGATGCAATAGGACCCACTTAAGTTCTTAGATCAGTTGAGCTATTTGTTTTAGATCTTATAGTGCTCCAAGGCGAGACAAGTGCAGTTGACTATTTTTCATCTTAGAGGGGTAGCTCAGGCGTGGTATGATCAATTGATTGATATGAGGCCAATAGGTGCTGCCTCATTGACTTGGGAGGATTTCTGTAAGGAATTCCTTGAGAGATTCATGCCTAGCAGTAGAGTGGTAGAGTTTCCTTCAGGGTTTTAGAGACTGGTATAGAGGCTTAAGATGTCTATGGCGAGTATGAGGTACCGTTTACTCATCTGTCTCGGTATGCCACCTTTCACGCCGTTGATGACACTATGCGGGCTATGAGATTCATTAAAGGGTTGTCTAGTTCCCTATTTGGTTCTACGGGATCACAGATAGGAACGATTAGCTATACCCGTGCAGTTAAGTGTGCATGTGCCTTGGAGGCGAGAGGAGTATCTGAGCATACACACGAGGATCTAGTTAAGAGGATTAGGACAGACGGCTCTTTTAACGACAATAGTTCTAGGGCAGGATCGTCATCTCATGGTCATTGACGAACCGAGCATCGAGGCTCATTTGGTAGGCAATCGTCAGTCAGTGCTACCACATTTGGTGGTCATGGTTCATCGAGTAGACAGCTTGTGACTTGTTATGGATGCGGCCAACTAGGCCATGTGATCTGGGATTGCCTACTTTCTCAAGAGGATGCTCGAGCGATAGGGACATGTTTTAGATGCGACCAACAGGGCCACGTGGCTAGACACTGCTCGCAGGAGATTGACGGAGTGATGGGAGCTTATTATTGATGCGGGCAACAAGGACATTTGGTCATGGATTGTCCTATTTTAATGGAGGTTATTTTGGCTGTAGGTAGTATACCATAGACTCAAGGACAGATTGGTGCAAGGTCATCCGACACCTTGGGTCGAGGGGCTGAAGGCGAAGGTCGAGATAGGGGCCAAGCAAAAAAGTATGCACTTACTCGTCAGGATGCTCAGGCATTAAAAGTAGTGATTCTAGGTACGATTGCAGTATGTTTCTTGGAGACTTATGCATTGTTTGATTTCGATTCTATCTACTCCTATGTTTCAAAATTCGATGACAAATTTTTTTAAGGGGGAAAGAATGTTATGACCCAATTTTTACTAAATTTTAAAGTTTTGGGAAATTAATGGGATTAAGGGCTTAATTAATGGAAATTAAAGTTATGGGGTCAAATTGTAAATTTGAAGGGCTTAATTGTAGTAATTTTAAATTTAAGGGGCTGATGTGAGAAATTAGAAAGTTTAAGGGTTCAATTGAAATTATAAAGGGTCAGATTGAAGGAAATTGGAAGTTTCTAGCACTCAATTGAAAATCAATAGGGTAAAATTGAAAGAAACAAAAGATTGAAGGACTAGATCCAAATTTAGGTTTGATGGTTTGGTCCAACAGGGGACCGAAGAGTAGATCGGCCATACCCTGATGATTACTGCTGATCTTTGCTTTAAAAACTGGTTTTCCTTATGCAAAACAAGTTGCTTTACCACTGCCCTCAAGAAATTTTGCATTTAAGAGAGAGATTGGAGAGAATTTTGAACATTCTTGGTCGAACTAGGTTTATGGACGACCGAACTAGATTTTGGTGCGATTGGATCGGTTACAATTTGATTAAAGGCTTGTGTAAGGATTGCTTGGTTTAGATTTGCAGTTCTTGGGTGTTGATCAGTCTAGGTGAGTAGTTTAAACTCGTTTTTTTTTTAGTTTTTGGTGTTCTGGGTTGAGTTGCAAACCCGGATGTGGAACTGGGTCTGCAACCAAGCGAAGGAGATAAACCCGAACTTAACCAGGTCCATGCTGGGTTGAACTAGCTGGGTCGACCCGGCTTATTGGGTTGACTCAGTGGGGCGAGGGTGAGGTTCAGGCCTAGGCAAGTTGGGCCTAGGCCAATTTGGTTAAGTGGGTTGGCCTTGTGATGTGTCGGGTCGAGTGTGGCTAGCCCGAGGGGGCTGGGCTGGGCTAGCCCAATGGATTTGGGCCAAGTCGAGGGATGAGTTGGGCTTTGGCTACGGGTTGGGTCGACCCAAGTTGAGTATGTGGGCTGGGTCTAGGGAGAGTCAATCGGTCCAGTTTGTTTGAATTAGTGGGTTGACTCAGCGAGTCAACCTAGTTATTTGAAATTGGGATATGTTATTCTACGGGATAAGGCAAACAAGGGTAAGGATTAATTGGGAATTAAATAACCAAGCCTGGTATAGGCTATCCAAGGGGAGATTTTGGTTTCTGTTGACTGAACCGGTCCGAAGACAGTTCAATGTTTGACTGGTCGGTTCAGTGATCAAATCAACTCAGATTTGGGATGTTGAACCGGTTTTAGAATCAGGAAGAAAAGATCTATTGGACCAAATGGGTTCGAGGGTTCGGGGAGGTTCAGTTCAACCAAAAATTTGGTATTTTTGGTTGAACTAGCCTAGATCAAGCCGTTCAAGTGTTCTAGTGGCGGTTCAACATTGTTTTGAGTGAGTTTTGATTGGTTCAAATTGGTTCTTAGGATTTTTGGGTTTTTTGAATCTGATTTTGAAGGTTTCGTGGCTAAATCAATTTGGGTTGACGTAGTTTTACGCCAGTTTAGGCCGATTCAAGGGTTGTGGAGATCGGTTCGCTATGGTTGGAGGTTTTGGAGGCTGGTTGTCTTTTGTTCAAGGGTTGTTGAGTAAAATTGTTTGAGTGTTAGTGAGTCACGTGGATCCCGGTGATAGGTAGTGTGTGCCTTGAGATGCATGCCAAGGTGTCAGTATGGGATTTGAGCTCAGTTTGGGTTGCCAAGCCCGTTTTTTCTGCATGTTTTGGTGATGGTGATGATTTTGTGTGGCTTTGGTTACAAATATGCCTGATAAGGTGCACTTAGACCGATGAGTTGAGTGATGGTGAGCGGGGCTTCTTTCTTGGCTCGACTTCTGTACTGTGAGTTATGATACCCTTCCTATGCATGTGTTTTTCATACTATCTTTTATGACATGATGATTATTTGGTTTTCTAAACTGTATTTTGGTTATATATTACACTTGAGATATATGTTATGTGGTTTGTGAACTGTCAGTTAGCTACGTTGATATGATGATGCTGGTTTTCGAAATGTGAACTGTATATATGTATGTATACCTATTTTTGACTTAAGTAAGGATGGTATTATGTGATGTGATTTGAGTGACGTTTAGAACTCAGCTAGAGTACGGTGATCTGTAACATCTGATGGCGAGTCGGGCTGAATCCCATGTGAGGTGGTAGGGGCCACAGATATGATGTACACTATTATGATGTGTCTGGAATGGCAGGCTGGGCCGACGGATGGTGGGTCGTAGTGTATGGGGTGTGGGCTGGGCTTAGTGATGTGATGTGTTTGGGATGCTAAGGGCTCAGCAACAGATGGTAGGTTGCCTAGCGTGCGTGGAGTACCCTGATCTAGTGTTGTGATATAATGGTTAGTTATGTTGATATCTTACATACGTGTTTTGATGGTGGTACTACTCACTGTATATATGTATATGTATGGTTTTGGATTTGTGATGTGATACATACCCCAACTGCATAGTTTAGGTATCTTCTATACTCATTGAGTTTCGTGACTCATATTTTATAAATATTCTAGATTGGTTTGCAGTTCTTGCCTCGATGGTGTGTCGAGTTAGAGCGTGGATCAGCTGACAGTTTGATTACGAGCATTCTTTTTTGTATTATTTGTTATTTTGTATTCTAGAGTATCTCTTTTTGTACTCTCAAATAGGTACTAGTGGTTGTGTACTGGATGTTGGGTGTTGGCATACTCTTATTGATGAAATGAGTATTTTGGTTTGGTTGTGTTGTGAGCCTTATTGGGGTCAGTGGACCCTAGTGCCGGTCACAAACCCCGTAGGTCGTGAAAGAAATTCGTATTAGTATCCAACTAGAACCAATTCGAAAATCGTTTTACTCTGATACCATTTATAACGACCCAAAAACTACTGACCTAAATAATTTGTTGAGCTATTTCATAGAATTCAAATCAATAGAGTAAAACATTTTGGGAACCTAGTTTGTCATGGCCCAACCTCGAGCTTGTGACCGCACTAGGGTCCACGAATCCTGGTAAGCCTCACAACACCAAACTGTACTAAAATACTCATATCATTAGATAAATGTAAATTCACACACAACATCCAATACACAACTACTAGGACCACCACTAGGACCTATCTGAGTATGAAAGAGCTACTATACAATATAAGGTAAGAAAATACAAAATAAAGATGCCCATACATGAAACAGTCTGGTGAACCACACTCTAACTCTGGCAGACCAATCGAGGCAAGATGTGAGCCGCGAAACTCAGTGAGTACGGACAATACCTAAGCTACGCATGTCAGGATATATATCACATCACAAGTCCAAAATCATATATATACATATATATACAATGAGTAGTACCAACATCAAAACATACATATGTGGGAGTACAATGGTCACGTGAAACTCCAGTCTCAGTGGGAGGAATCCTCCATCTCAATCAAGCTCAACATAGTCACAAAATCATGCTCTCGATCGAGAGGCATACTCCATCTCACGACTGTAACATCACAAATTGATCAGATGGCCATCTCATAATTGGAGTCCGTCCCACGATTGAGCTTATCACAATCACATATCATGCTTTCAGTTGAAAGGCATCCTCTATCTCACGACCGGAGCATCACTCCCACTAGGGCAACACGATCTCAGTGCATAACACGACTCCCCATATATAAATCTAAAATAGATACACATACATGTACAGTCCATGATTCCAAAACCGGTATCGCATACTAATATAGCTCATTGATAGATAATAAATCACATAACACATATCCCAAGTGTAACATATAACAAAAACACAGTTTATAAAACCACATGATCATCATGCTAGAAAACACAGTATGAAAAACACATGCATAGGAAGGGTATCATCACTCACAATATTGAAGTCAAGCTAAGAAGGAAGTCCTGATCACTCTCATCTCGATTCGATTCATCGGTCTAGGTGCACATTCTCAAGCGTATCTATAACCAAAACCATACAAAATCAAAAATACCACCACAAACAAAAATCAGCACAAGAAACGACTCGACAGCCAAAAAATCGAATTTAAATCCCATACCAGCACCCCTAACACACACCTTGAGCACCATTACCCATTACTATGACCCACGTGACTCACTACCACTCATCAATTTTACTCAACAACCCTCAAACAACAATGAACCAACCTCTAAAACCCTCGGACCATAGTGAATCGAACCCCAAAGTTCTCAAATGAGCCTAAAACTAGCTTAAAACTACCTCAAACGGAATTAAAACGACCACAAAACCCTCAAAATCATATTCAAATAGCCCAAAAGTCCTAGGAACTAGTCTGAAGTGGTCAAGAATCGCCCAAAACAATGCTGAACCAGCCAAAGAAATTTACAAACTTATGCACTGAACCAACCCAATTTCCCATTGAACGGCCGATTTTCTGATAACCCAAACCACCCGAGATGTGAACCGACTTTACCTTCCCAGAAAAGGCCTAACATTTCAGAGAACCAGCCTAAAAACTGGTGAACTAGCCCTTGAACCAAACCTACGCTAAATTGAAACCCTAATTTATTATTAAATAATTTAATTCAAGATTATTTAATTCCTACTATCCCCATTAGGTGCTTATCCCTGATCTTGGCCGACAACCGGGATAGCACATCCCTATTCCCAAACTGAGTCAACCCCACTAGGTTGACGCTCTAATTCCGTCACTGGGCCGAGTTAACTCATTGAGTCAACTTAGCCTAGTCATCCTTCCTGGGCCAGCCCGTGGTCCAGGCCCACAGACCATCAACCTAACTGGGTCAAGGCTAGGTCCAACAACCTGGCCTAACCTGACACGGGACCCGAATTTGTGTCAGGTCCCTTCTTCCTCACCTGAAAAAATAAACCAAAAACTTGAACCCCTTGTGAGCAACTCGAAACCAATTAAAACCCAAAAAATCTCACTTACCTCAACTAATATATCTTCAAAACTTGTAGTAGAACTTGAGTAAACAACCCTCCTTGAGCGATTTAATCGTTTTTAAAATCACTCACAACAACTCGAAAATCTGGGAAAAATCCAGTTCTGTTGTGGAGAACCTGTCGACCCAAAAATTGCTCAATCTCCCTCAACCTCACTTGATTTCTTGCAATTGGAAGAGGGCTTTGATTTGCCTCTCTAAAACACATGCAAAGGTGCGAAATGTCAACATAAATCATCACCCATTTCATCCAAAATGTGGCTCAGTTAGTTCGGACATTGTTGAGCCAAATTTCTCTATTCTGTCACGATCAAGTCCCTCTATCTTTTATTGTCTTCAATTTTGCCCTTGCTGGACTTCTAATTGAGTCCCTGGCCTATCCATGTTTCCAATTTAACCCACACTCCCTGGTTTAATAATTAAAGCCCCAAATCTCAAAATTCCTACATCTAACCTCTTTCAGAATTTTAGATTAACCCCCAGAACTTCAATTATTATCAATTAAAACCCTTAATTATAATTAATTAATTAATTTCCCAAACACAATTAATTAGGGTCATTACATAGTCATCACCTTTAAATATGAAATGATCAATATATAATCCCCTATTTCAAAATAGTAAACAATTGATACACAAATCTCATATTTTTAAAATAGTACGGGAGTTCACATACATATCACTAAATGGGGCTCTCAGGCCTCCGATCATATCACAATATGGGGCTGAAGGTCTCCAATTAGAACAGAATCATGATTGGCGTGCAATCAAAGAATTGAACTATATGTATGGACTAAACACGACCGGCTAGCATCATTACCCTTGCCAGTTGGGGTCGAGGTGCACCGAGGCTAGTAATGCCTTACTAGTTGAGGGTGTATTAGAGACTCACAACACTATTTTCCAAAGTTCTTATCAAAGTTCAAAACACATTTTCGGTTCCCTTTTCAAAATCAAATGCAAATACTTGTCAAAATCATGCATCCTTGTAAACAAAATAGCAATTTTTTTTTTTATAAGTGAAATTCAATGCATAACAAAAGTTTAAGGATGCATGTTTACATGATACTTGTCCCAATTTTTAAAACAATTAATCAATAATCATGCTATTTCACAGGTATTGAATGACTCTTTTAAAACGCATCAAATCATGTAAAGCTTGTAAGCATGATAGAACATTTGAAACAATTAATCATATAATGCATTTCCAAATTTTAATAAAACACATATTAAGATTATGCAGAATTACTCACTGAGTTTTATGACTTATTCTTTTATTTTCCCACCCTCGAGGTTTAGTTTTGCCTGTTTGATAGAGAAGTTTCTTAAATAGGTGAGCACTATTCCTGATTTTATGCTTGGGTGTATTATTTACATTGTCTTTTTATTGCTCTTATTGCAGTAATTTAGATTTTTGTGAATTCCTAGAGTTGCTTCATTTGCTCACAGGCAGGATCATGTTTCTATTGCATGGCTGTACTTATTCTTGTAGTATAGTTGCTTCGTTCTACTTAATTTTGTAATGGAGGATGTCGTTAATATTGGGAATACAATTGTGCAATATATAAATTGCCTAAACTCGCTGTTCGTTTATATTTTGTTCTTTAATAGGTTTGACAAAATTTGGAAATGTCCAAAATTTAGGGGAGGCTCTGTCAAAATTTTTGAACAATCTCACACTTAGAATTCTTTTAGTAGTGACTCTTAGAGTTGACTAGAGTGGATAGGTTCACTTTAGTACTGGTCACATGCCCCCTTGTTTGGGTCGTGACAATTTTCAAAGGCTGACGATTTCGAGAAAAGTTATTCATTGGCGTACTTTAACTTATAAAAATTCCAAAGCCAACCAAAAGACCATTATAGAAACCAACGACAAACTCTAAGCTTTTTAGACTCCCTAGTTTTAGGGTGGGTCAAGTTTAAGGATGGTGTAGTTAGCTCTACTGATTGCAAGCTTGGTTGTGGGAGCCTCTTTGGAGACCATGATGAGAATTAGATCAGAAGCTTCTCCAAATTTGTAGGCATTGTGGATGCGATCTAAGTCAAAGCCTAAAGAGTTTGGGAGGGTCTAAAAATGACTTAGAATCTCGGCTATAGGAAGATTCTTCCAAAGGTGGACTCCAAGATGCTTTTTAAGATGATAAAGGGAAGACAATCGTGTGATTTCTATTATGCTCCAATTATTACCAAAATTAGATTTTTTGTGCAATAAGATTGCCATATCAAGATTAAACACATTTCTTAAGGTTAAGAGTGCACTAATTGTATAGTCAAACCAAGACTTTATTCAGAGCTTGAATTGAAGGACTCCCTTCACCCCCCCCCCCCCCCCCACACACACATGAGGTTAGGGCAACTTTCCACCTTGATAACATGTGAGTGTGCACTCTTTGGGATATGATTGCTTAGTTTTTCCACTTCTGGACTTTGGCCCTATTTTTACAAAATATATATATATATATATAATTTCTCTCATAAAAAATTTAAAATTTTGAATACATTTAGAAGAGATTAAAAATTTTCTTGACTCACCCAAAACAATTTTATTTTTTATTTTTATTTTTTAAATTAAGGACTTGATTAAACATGAAAAACACTAAAAATTCAAGAAAAAACTCAAAATGTCTAACTTTTTAAATTTTAATTTTATATTTTTATATTTTTATTTCAATATTAAAATGAGGTATATTTCAAGGAAAAAATTGTCAAATATACCTTTTTATGTTTTATATTCACAAATAAAATTTTTTTCCGCAACCAAAGAAAAAGGAGCTAATTTTTTTAAAGAAGTGGATAAAATTAGATTCTTAACAAATTGAGTTTTTTGTTTTAACTTTTTGGTATTGAATCAGATAACCTAATAAGTGAAAAAATCAGAAATTAAATTTTTTTTACTGAATGAAATAGTTTTCTTATTTTTTGAAATAAAATGAGTAGTTTTTTTATGATAATAATTTTATTTTATAACCATATAATATGTTTCTATATTATAATTTAATACAAAATATATAATAAAATTAATTTTAGAATTTTGAGTTAATACGTTCTCATTCTAATTGGATAGAAATTAATAAGAAAGAACACATTTAACACTAAATTTATGTTGAGGGATCACATTTGTACAAATTAAAATTGAGCAACTAAATTAAATAAATTAGACAATTTAAGAAATTGACGAAGGATTTAATCCAATTAAAATATAATAATTTGATCAAATTATATTATCTTTTGCATTCTCATGTATATATTTTTTATTAATAGACTGTTTAATTTTATTTATTTGAAATTATTTAAAATAATAAAACCTTATTAGAGAGTTGGGTTAGGCCAAGCATTCATGTTTTTTAATTTTGTTATTCATCTTTTAGAATAGTCTATTCATTTACCAATTATTTTCATGTCAATAATTAATTAATAAATGACTATTTAAAGTAATAAATAAACAAATAAAACTAAACAGACAAATTTTCCATCACCTTTATCCTAGCATAACATGGTGATGGAAGCAAAACAACGAGAAAAAGCAAGTACACTTTCAGCAGTGTTAGAAAATGGAGTAGCCTCATTTATGTGAGTTAATTCAATCCAACTTATTACACTAAATGGGTAGAAATGAAATCAGGAGTGGTTAAAAAGAAATAAAAGCCCCTCGTAACTGCTTAAATATATAAATTTTCATATCTACAAAAAACTAAATTTATAAGTCAATTCTTTTAACGTGATACACATACATGGAGAGACAAATCAAGAAACTCAATCTTCATATTTAAGTTATGAGAAGGGGAGATTATTTTAATTGTAAACAGTTTCAAACCAAGGTATCAGTAAAATAGTCTACAAAATGTTAATCTGAAACCTGCGTACTTGTATAAAATTTAGAATTTGATTCTTCAAACAGTCTTGAAGGAAAATTATCATTTGTGTTCTTCGGTTCATGAATCCTGTTAGAAGGCAACTCCTTTTTTTCTATCAGGGGACACTGCAGAATCATTGTTAGATTAAAAAATCTGAATTCAAAGGTTTCACGGTCTTAAGATATTTTATTTTTATATAATGCATGCTAGTCAATATTTTTTTGCTGTCTTTTAACTCATCACGTATATAATTGAACCCATTTAGTCTCCTAGATGTTTTCGCCAGCGCAAAAAATGTAGAATTGCAGATAATTACAAGTGAGAAAGATATTATGATTAAGGGTCCAATTGAATGGTCAAAAGCGATCAGCTATAGAATAAGACACAACTTGGTGAGTCTTGATGACAGGAGCCGTGAGAAAAACGCAGCCAGCGAGAAAGGACAGAAAATGACGGTCTACTTTGGTGGTCAAACGTTACACATACATGAAGTGTGCTGTTAATTGAGAAGACGTTCTGACGACTAAGAGGAAACACCTGAGTAGGTGTGGAAACAACCTTTCCCAGTAGAAATGCGCCCGAAGAAAGCAAAAGGCTGTCCTCCCACTTTTATATTCCAGTCAATACTTCGTACGCAAAATGGCGGGACACGAAGAATTTTCATTTTCTCTATCTACGTCTGAAAATTAAAGACATTTTAAAGGTAATTTCTTGCAAGTAAAAGCTTTTTTGTTTTGATTGTATAATATCTTATTTTATATCAATTTTTAAATGTATTTTTTTATAATGTATAAAATTTGTAAAAATTATTATTAAATAATTTAGATTTAAATATTTTAAGTAAGTAATTCAGCCTCAATGACTTAGTTCTTGAGTTGTTATAAAATAATTTTGTAAAAAAAATTAAAAATATATTTTCAAATGTTTAATATTATAAATATCTCTAAATGAAATAACATAATAGCTACCATATTATAAAAATAAATAATATTTTCCAAATTTTTTGATTTACAAATAACTACATATTTTTGGAATGACCTAGATTTAAAAAAAATGATTTTGGAAATCAATTAAGATTAGGGGCTTAATTACCCAAATTAAAAGTAACTAGGGTCAAATTGTAATTATGGAAGAGTTAAATTGTAGAAATTATAAGTTGAGGCTAATTTGAGAAATCTGAAGAGTTTAGAGCTAAATTGAAGTTGTCAAAGGTTAAATTGAATGAATTAAAAGTGAAAGGTACTGAATTGAAGGGTGGAGGGATGAAATTGAAAGAAATAAATGTTGGAGGGATTGGATCTAAAACCAGATATGCTGGCTCGGTCCAACAGTGGACCGAACAATAGATCGGCCATACTGTGATGGTGCTGGCCAATTTTTTCTTGAAAACTTGGTTTTAGTGTGCGAAACAAACCATTTCACATTTGCCCTTGAACAATTTTGAGATCTAGAGAGAGATTTGAGAGGAATTGAAGCTTGTTTGGCCGACTGGGTTCACAGACGAGCGAGTTGAGTTTTCTGGGTTTTGAAGCTATTTCAATCAATTATTATCTGATTAAAGCTTGTAGATTAGTTCATTTGGTCCAGAACTATGATCTTTGGTCATCAATCAGTCCAGGTATATTCTTGGATCTAGAAATTTTGAGGTTTTTGGGTTGTGGGTTTAGTTGTATACTCGGTTAGAGAACCGAGTTGGGGATCAAGCGAAGAAGATGGACCCATATGGCAACCGGGTCTACACTAAGTTGACTTGATTGAGTTGACTCAACTTATCGAGTCAACTCAGCCGGCTAGGTTGGTTTGTGTAATAGCCCTAAATTTTATCTTAATAATGAGAAAATTTTTATTTAATAGGTTTAAGGGCATGGCGAAACAAATTAGAAGAACTGGGGGTGTTTTTGTAAAATTTGAAAAGTTTTAAGGACAAATTCATGAATTTGTGGGGCGAAATTGGGAGAATTTAAATAAGGGAGGGTCAGAGTGGAAGGGTGAACAAGTTCGAGGACCAATCTGGAAAATAGGGGGAGCTAATTGAAAGAAAAATAAACTTTTTGTGGGCCAGATTGTGACAAAGGGAGGACTTTCGGCCGAAACCCAGTTGACGGTCCTCGAAGCAAAATTGCTCCAATAGAAGCCAAACAACTCCCTAAAACCTCAATTTTAGGTGTGAGAAGGAGAGGGGAATCAAAGGGAGCCATTAATTTGAGTTTTGAGTGAGAACTATAGAGAATTGGAGCTAGGAAAAGCTGGAGGAGCCGACAGGATCCTTCTGGGAAAAATCTGGAATTTTAGCACAAATCCATTCGATTAAAGCATGTTAGTTGGCTCGAGGGCTTCGGAATTCTTGCTTGTAGGCTTCGGTTTGCCCAGATACATCTAAGGAGTTACGCTTTGGCCAGTGAGCGGTTTGTCAGAGTTTTGGATATTGGTTTTGATGTGCTCGATTTCAATTTCGATCGACAGCGGTAGCTTCAGCAACGAATTTCGTCACCGTTGTACTGACTTGATGTACGAGCACTTCTATATATATTTTTTTTGTATTCTAGAAGCTCTATGTACAGTTCAAACATGTTTGATTTATATGAAATGGTTACTTTTGAAATCACGTTCTTTTTTGTTGATGTGGTTTGAGGCTTACTAGGGTTGGCAAGCCAACTCTAGTGCCAGTCATGCTCCCGGGTTGGGGCGTGACAGTTTGGGACTAGGCTAGGCTAACCCGAGTGGGTTGGGGCAAGCCAAGTGGGCTGGGTTGGTGAATTGGGCTTGGGGTCTGGTTGGTTTAGGTTGGGCTACAGGTTGGGCCAGGCCAATGAGTGAAGGGTTGTGCCGAGTTGAGTGAGTTGTTCGATGTGTCAACTCAGCCCAGTGAGTAGAATTAGTGAGTTGACTCAGCGAGTCAACCCAGCCAATTGAATTTGGGATATGCTATCCCAGGAACAGAATAAAAAGAAATTAGAATTCAATAACCAAGGCTGGGATAAGATATCCAAGGTTCCAGTTTAAGGGTAGAAACAGTTCAAAGCACAGCTCAGTGGAAAACTGGCCCGTTCAGTGGGAACTTAGACTGGTTTCGGGTAGGTAAGACCAGTTCACACCTCTGAGAGGTTTGGTTCACTAGAAAATCAATCAGTTTAGTGTTGTTTGAACTAGTTTTGTGTGCAAATGTCTTGATTTGGCTTGGTTTAAAGGTTTTAAGGCCAATCTAGTCCGATTCTTAAGTATTTAAAGCCTGTTTAGTTCGATTCTGTGGTATTTGAGACTTGTTTAGTTCGATTTTTTGGTGTTCATGGCTATTTCAAGTTGGTTTAGGGTAGTTTGAGGCGAGTTCAATCTAATTCAAGGGCTTTGGATATCAATTCAGTGCGGTTTAAGAGTTTTTTAAGGGAAATGGATGTGTGAACTTGAGTCGTGTGAGTTTCGAGTGATGGGAAATGAGACTTAGGATGCGTGTTAGGGTCTCAAAGTGGGATTAAAGCCCAGTTTTGGGTGGTTGAGTCCTTTTGTAACAGTCCAGGCCGCCACCCGTTACAAGATATTATCTGCTTTGCTGGGCTGTGTCACTACCCCTCATGGTAGGCCCACCCCACAGCCTCACAGTTTTGTTTCTCCCCCTTTAACAGAAGGGAAAACGCGTCTTGCAAGGGAAGGTATCCACACCCTTCTTAAGGCATGTTTCATTCACCTCCCCAACCGATGTGGGATCTCACAATCCACCCCCCTTGGAGCCCAGCGTCCTCGCTGGCACACCTGTTCGGTCCCTAGCTCTGATACCACCTGTAACAACCCAGGCCGCCACTCGTTACAAGATATTGTCCACTTTGCTGGGCCTACCGTGAGGGGTAGTGACGCAGCCCAGTAAAGCAGACAATATCTTGCAACGGGTGGCGACCTGGGCTGTTACACCTTTCTTCTGTTCTTTCGAGTTGTGATTTTGATTATGTGTTGTTATGGTTATAGATTCACCGGCAGAGATGCAAGATAATTCTTGAGTCGAGGCGGTGACTCGAGTTTTGACTTATCCTTGACTTGTAAGTGATGATACTCTTTTTATACGTGTGTTTTCTGACTATAATTTATGACATGGAAAATGGTTTTGATGCATATGATATTTTGATTATATGTGAAATCTCTAGGATATGTATTGATATCGTTTGATATATTAGTAAGTATTTGATATCGTATGTTTTGATGGACTTATGTTGATATATGAATTGTATACATGCATATGTGAAATGTTTTCTATTAAATATGTGGGGAGGGGTATCGTGTGATATGATTAGAGATGTCAAGGGTTCGACTAGAGTATGATAATCTGTAGTGTCCAATGGTGAGTTACTTGAGTCTGGTATAAGACTGTGGTACCTCAGACATGATGAGACTGTTGTGATGTGATTGGAGGACATCAAGGGCTCAGTTAGAGTACGATTTTTTGTAGCATCTAGTGGTGAGTGTCCTAAGTTTAATGAGATAATATGATGACTGAATATGATGATACTCTCATATACATATTTTGATGTACTTGTACTGCTCAATGTATATGTATATGTATGTTTTGATATATGTTGAGGTGTGTATCCCAGCATAGCTATAATAGGTATCATCTATACTCATTAAGTTTAGCGACTCATGTTTTAATATCTTTCCAGATCGAGTTGACAGCTCGTTTTTCAGCTAGAGTTTGGTACTAGAGTCAATCTTTTTGCTGACTTGATATATGAACGGGTATGTTTTCTTTTTATTAGTATTTTGTATTCTAGATGCTTCTTTCTTTTCTTAGACAAGATTCTAGATTGTACTGAGGAGTTAAGTTATATTATGATGTGAGTGATATTGTTGATGTGATGTTGATGTGAGGCTCATTAGAGTTGGTAGACCTTAGTGTTGGTCATGGACCCAGATTTGGGCCATGACAATTTTATGTCTTATCCTAATAAGAATTAACTTTAAAACCAAATCAACAGCCACTCGGACAAATTTATTCAAAACTGACTCATAATTTTGAAAGAAAGACTTTAAAATCACTCGTTAAACATTCATATTTTCATTTAGGGTTGGAGAGCCGCAATGGGTTTTTAAAAATTTGAAAGGATTTTTATATGATTTTATAAGCTTTTAGAAAACAATGAAAAATATATGAGGATTAAATGCATAACTTTTTAGACAACCAATAACCATAGCTCTAGTTGCCCTGTGGTCTCATCCTCGATCATACTATGTATGAGATAGATGCAAAGCCTGTGTTACAAATTTATGAGTAGTGCAATTGACACAAATTAGGGTTTACATGGGTGGAGTTTTAATCTAAATCTAATTTAAATTTGATCTGAATTTAATTAAAATATTCGATTAATTATATTTGATTATAAATATCAATACAAGATTAGTGGATTAGATATGGAATTAAGTAATCTAGTCCAATAAATATTCGAATTCAAAATTTAGTAATATTTTTATTAAATTAATAATATTATATATATAATAAATAAATTCAAACTTGTAGGGACTTAATTATAAAAATTAGAAAATTTAAAGATTAACATAATTGATAAAATAGAGTTTAATAATTTAAATGTAAAAAGTATTATTTTTTTATCGGATTAAATTATTTATTGAATTTGGATATGTTTTAATAGATATAGATCCTGTAAGATCCCAAATCAGATTTAAATAAATAATTAGATTCAGATTTAAATTTACCTAATTTGATTTAAATTTAAATCATTTATAACCTTTTACTCAAAGTACTATGAGCCGACTTGCAAGTCCATATACATTTACTTTCGGATTGTGATTACCATGTGTGGAGATAAAAAGATCACTCAACTCAAACTTAGTCTTAACACTCGAAACTTTTACACTCACTTCCACTCTAGAACCCATAACCCAGTGTATACGAACAAGAAATAAAGCACAAAGAAAATAGAGTATAGCAGGAGGACATGAGAATAATATAAAAGAAAAGTGAGGTGAATTTGATAAAATTTCTCCTTATCAAATTCAAATTCCAGATAGAATTATAAAGGAATGGTCATTCTCTAGATACAACTATAAAAGGTTGCCTTGTAAACATAATTATACACCAAAAAAGGCAAATGGACAATAAATAATCAATATCTGTAATGATAATCCTACAGGATAAGGACCCGGGAGAGCATACAATCAACTGGGAGGGATAGGCGCGCCAAGACGTGCACAGTCTGATTGAGGCGTGCTGAGGCGCGTCTCTTGTTGAGCCACCATCTATGCTTACGTCTCCTTCCCCTACCTCCCTTGTCTTCTTCTGCTTAATCACTGACTACTAACAAACCTGATAGCAGATGCTATCCCAATGTCTTGACCGTTGTTTGACAATTTGCCATGTTATCTTCCCTCCTGTTTTGCCATGACTCTTGTAATCTGTCTGGTCACGCCTAGCGGTGTGGATCCTTCAAAGGCCCCCAGCACCGTTTCCCTTGTTCAATGTCTCCCATTGGAGCGCCCTCATTCGAACCTCTTGCTTCATTTGAACGGGCCTCCTCAGTCAAACATCCCCCTTATTTGAATGACCCTCCTTAATTAGAATGGCAGTCTCCCTCTGTTTTCAAACAACTCAATTGATTGGCTACTTCCAAGGGCAGGACATGACAAGTGGCTAAAACATTTGAAACAAATATTTTACACACACGCACATTAATATTTTTCTATTCAAAGACAAAACTCTGCCTTCCAACCGAATCATACCTTCTATCAATAAGCCTCTATTTCATCGAACATATAAGGGGTATTTGGTACAAGCCATTATAAATTTTAGGATTTTTTTGTGAAAAAAAAAATAAAAGATAAAAAATATTGAAATTCTAAAATGTCTTTTCTTATAGAAAAACTCAGGTATTAACCCCAAAAACCCACAAATGTAATAATCCAAATTTCTTTTAAAATTTTAAAAAAATTCCTTTGTATTAAAGTCATTTTTTCTTTTATTTTCAACAATTTCATTTTTATTTTAATTTTCCAAAATTGTTTCTAAATCATTTAAAATTTTAGTGGATTTTTTTGGTACAAGCCATTATAAATTTTAGGATTTTTTGTGAAAAAAAATAAAAGATAAAAAATATTGAAATTCTAAAATTTCTTTTCTTATAGAAAAACTCAGTTATTAACCCCCAAAACCCACAAATGTAATAATCCAAATTTCTTTTAAACTTTTAAAAAATTTCCTTTGATTAAATTCATTTTTCTTTTATTTTCAACAATTTCATTTTTATTTTGAATTTCTAAAATTGTTTCTAAATCATTTAAAATTTTAGTGGAATTGAATGGCTAGGATTTTTTAGAAAAATTAAGGGCAAAATGGCTTATTTTACATAAAATATTAGGCCAATTTGCTAAATATATGAAATTTGGGACATAGGTGGTATTAATCTAAATGTTCAAGGGCATATTGGTCCTTTCATGATTAGTAAATCAAGTATATATGAATTAAAAGGCAAATGGTAAAATGGCCAAAATACATTGTAGATATTTATGAGCTACTTGTGAGTTTATACTCTTGAAATTGCCTATTAACTAGACGAGTATGAGCCCAAGAAGTTTAGAAGCTGCAAGAGGATAATGTTTCCCATAGTGAGGTGAGCCTCCCAATCTAAATAAGAGAGGTGTAATGACCCTAATTTACTAAAAATTTTTGAATTTTGACTAATAATTAAGTTTAGGGGCTTAATTGCAAGAATTAAAAGAAATTGGGGTCAAATCATAATTTTGAAAAGGAAAAATTGAGGAAATTATAAAGACTGGGGGCTAATTTGAGAAATCAGGAAGTTTAGAATTCAAATTGAAAGAAATAAAAGAGGCAGGGCCAAAAGGTAAAAGGCAGGTAAGTACAAGGACTGAATCTGAAATAGCAAAAGGCTGCAATTGAAAGGAATGAAAATTTGAGGGATTGGACTAAGAGAAGATCAGAAATTTTAGTCCAATAGTGGACTGAACACTATAGCAACCATACCGTGATCATGGTAGCCAATTTTTAGCTAGGTTTGGTGTATTTAGGTGCGTTAGGTGTAGGGGAAACTTTCCCCTCAAACAACTTTTAGATTTGAGCTAGATTAGGAGAGTATTGTTCACTAGTTCAGCTAATTGGTTTTTGGATGATCGAGAGTGATTTTCTGAGATTTTGATGCTGTTTTGGTTGATTTTTTGATTAAAAGCCTTTAATCATTCATCTAGCCTAGTTGTACAACCTTTGACCATTGATCCATCGAGGTATGCCATTAAACCATGAAAATTTTAGTTTTTTTGAGTTCGAGTATTGTGTAACAGAAACCAAGTTGGGAATCGAGTTGTCAAGTGAAGAAGACGGACCTAGATGGTATTGGGGTCTATGCTAAGTTGACTCGACCAACTTGAATCGGCTCATTGAGTCAACTCAACTGGGTTGGGCTCGATGTGGGGCGGGCTAGTTGGACCTAGGCTAGGTTGAGTAGGCTGGGCCAGTAAGTTGGGCTTGGGCTCAACTAGTTGGGCTGAGCTAGTGGGCTTGGGCTACAGTGCTTAGGCTAGCCCAAGTTGTTTGGGTTGGGCTAAGTTCTGAACGAGTCAACTCGGTGAGTTGACTTAGTAGATTAATTCTAGGATATGCTATCCCAAGGGACAAAATAAAGTACAACTAGAATAGGATAATCAGGGATGGAATAAGGTATCTCGGGTTACTGATTTAAGGTAGAAACGGTTCAAGGCCAGTTCAATAGAAACTTTGACTGGTTCATGGTTAGATCGGTTCACAACTCTGGGAGCTTGGTTCATAAGAAAACCAACCGAATCAGTACTATTTAAGCCGGTTTAATGTGTAAATTACTTGGTTTAGCTTGGTTTAAGAGTTTTGAGGTCGGTTTAGTTTTGGTTTTGAGATGTTTATGGCCAGTTCAAGCTATTTTAAGGGAGTTTAAGGCCGGTTTAAGCCTGTTTAATGGCTTTGGAGATCGGTTTATCATGGTTTAAGGATTTTAAGAGAAACAGATGTGTGTTCTTGAGTCGTGTAGGTTTTGAATGATGGGTAATGAACCTTGGGATGCATGCGAGGGTTCTGGAATGGGTTTGGAGCATGTTTTTGGGTAGACAAGTCCTTTCTTGTGTTGGTTTTGATTGTGTGCTTTTATGATTATAAATATGCTGACGATGACTTAGGTTGATCGTTGAGTCGTTTGTGGGAGACTCAGGTTTTTAAACTTGGCCTTATATTGTGAGTAATGATACATTCGTATACATGTATTTTCTAACTGTAATTTATAACACAGATTTTGGTTTTGATGCATAAACTGTATTTTGATATATGCCAAATTTTGAGTTATGTATTGATGTGTTTTGAAATGTCAGTGAACTTTTTGATATTACACATTAATATCAGTATATTGATATATGAACTATATATGTGTACATGTGAAAATGTTTTTTAATTTTATATGTGAAGAGTTGTATCGTGTAATGAGATTGGAGCGTCAAGAGCTTGCATTGAAAGACAGTGATTTTATAGCGTTTAGTAGCGATGCCCTGAGTCCGGTGTGAGTCGTGGTGCCTCAGACATGATGCGCACTGTCGTGAGATAGATATGTGATAAGATTGGAGTGTCAAGAGCTTGCACTGGAGAACGGTGACCAGTAGCGTTTAATGGTGAGTGCTCTGAGTTTGGTGTGAAACTATGGTGTCTTGGGCATGATACGCTTTGCCGTAAAATATGATGATTATGTATGACGAAACTCCTACTTATACGTTTTGATACACATGAACTGCTCATTGTGTATTTATATTACGTTTAGCATGTGATGCAATGTATATCCTAACATAGTTAGAATACATATCATCTGTTATTCACTAAGTTTCACGACTCACACTCTTATATCTTTCCAAATCAAGCTGCCTTTCCATATTCCAACTAGAGTTGGTGTGGGAACTAGTTCTTACCGATTCGATAGATTTACTAGCATGTTTCATATTGTATTCATTTTCGTACTCTAATCTGCTCCTTTACTTTTTTCAAACAAGGCTTTGGCTTTGTATGAGATGATGGTTATGTATTTTATATTTTGGGTTGTAACTAATACTGTGTGGCATATATGGTCGTGAGGTTAACTAGAGTTTGGTAGACCCTAGTGCTGTTCTTGGAATGTGATAGGAGGAATATTTTGATTGGACCAACTTGGAAACTTCACTAGCTTTAGTAGAACTATGTCCTGATTTGATAGTTTGATTGTATGCAAGGAGGTTAAAACAATTAACACTCGACCTTATTGCCATATCACCTCCATATCGTTCCACCATGACTTTGTGATTAAATGTGTTAATAGTCTAGTACAAATTTGTGACAATTCCATGCTTCCTTTCCCAGAGATGAGTCCAAACCACTCATCTTGACCCAAAGAATCCGAATAGAAGTTGTTCCAAAAGGTGAGTATCTCACCTGCAAAGCAAAGCTTTCCAAAGCTTCTTGCGCGCTGCCTTCCCAGGCAACTGCTTCACCTGAGGACTTGTATCAAGACCCATCAGTTTGTTCCAGAACATTTTGTCGGGATTAAACTGCCCCAGACTGAGTTGGACAATCTAATATAATATACTTTACCTAATACTTTTAACTTGACCTCTTACTTCATAGATCAAGAAACCAAACCACACCAGTTATCTGATTCGGTCCAAATCATAGGAAGATCAGCAAACGATTTTTACTCCTGTCCCAAAGCAACACTATGAGAAACTGTTTTCAGCAAACAAGAAATTTATACAAACTCCATCTTAAAGATTGGCATCTCCCTTAGTGCCACTAACAATTTTATATTAATGTTCTAGTTCAAAAACGATACAAATACACCACCAAAAAATAAAATAAACAAAATAAAACATGAGAAAGGTCTTCAAGTGAAAAGGAACCTTCTTATTGTCTAATCATTAATAACAAAGCCACTAATATACTCAAGTCAAGATAAGTGACTTTTGAAAGTCTAAATTACAGTAGGAGGCCATCAATATTGCGTCTCCCTTCCGGACCCTTGTATACCATGATGAGACATAATCACCATACATAACCTGGCGGTATCGTGGAGGAGAAGAGTCACTGATGAGCTCTGAAGCTGGGGATATAGTCCTCGTCTTTGCAGATCATGAAATGTGGCAACTGAGAGTCTCGCCTTGTTAGAGTTTGTTATAGCCCGATGCACAGCGCTTTTACATTTTCCATTTGTTATAATCTCAGTTTGGTCAGCCAAAATGACAACAATGGCTTCAGATAAAGGATTAATATTTACCCACTCACCATCCTTGAGAACCTGGAGGCCGCTAACGTCATCTTGAATGAGGAGGGTAATGGCACCTATGTCCGAATGTGCTTGCAAACCTAGGGTGAGTTCAGGTTGTGGGCAAGGTGGGTAATAGCTAACTGTTATGTTCTGGTAAAAATCTTCAACAGCCTCTTCAATCAGTGAAGAAGGAAGGCATAAACTCTCTGAAATCAGTTTCAAGAGCCTCTGAGAAAGGGCCTTCATATGATCGCTGTACTCCAATACAACGTCTCTGTAATTAGGGGGAAAGTTAGGCCAGCGTGAGGGGTTGCGGCGTGAGAGTGGTAGAGTGTGATGATCAAAGTAATCCCTCCAGTCCAGGACAGTGTCATTGGAAGAGACTAACATGCGGCTTCCATAGCCTTCAGAAGCAAAAGAATTGGGTTCACAGCAGTATTTCAGCTTCTCAGTCACGGGACAGTCCTCAAAGAAAGTGATGCCAATTCTCCTCATGTCATCCAGCAATTGGATTGGAACACCATGGTTTATTACCTGAAACGCACCCCATTCTTGGCAGGCTTGTCCCAACACTCTATGGACCTCACTCGTGGAGCCACTGATATCGACTAGTGGAATACCTTTATCAGAAGTCCGGTGATTGGGCAAGGTAAGACACTGGGACGGCAATTTGGAGGTTGTATGTATTCAGGTTGCACTTTTGTCGCACCACTTTGGGCTAGGGATTGGACTCTAATTTGATTCCCAGCAACTTCCATTCAGATTTTGATTCAGATTTTAACTGGTAAATTAATTCTACTCAACCTGTCACTCCAACTTTGCCAAGGAGGGTAAATTATGTCAATTGAGCAGCAAGATGATGCCTGGTCAAACAGGACCAAGCAAATGATGAAACTGAAACTCTAACTGCCACTAGCCACTGAAAGAAGTTTCATTAACTTTCAAGTTCAATAATTCAATAATATTAAAAATGGAAGAAAAAAAATCACCTTTGATGAAAATCCCGAAGAAGAAAAACTTCCCTGGGTAAAACAGTTTCTCGTCCCTTGATTCAGAAAAGCCTGCAAATGAATATATACATCTCTCTTAAAACTGCCAATATTTACACCTTCAACTAGTAGCAAACTTTAGACCATATATATAAATATATATATATATATAAGCAAATTCTGTGCAGTACTTTTAACAAGATGAAATTGTGGAAATTGCCACCACAAAACTAAATTCTTCAGTATTTACTCAAGGCAGATTTATATCAACTGATCAAAATACAATATTAAAATATTTCACTTACAGAACACCCTCTTCAATGTCAGATGGTCTGTCAGAATCACCCAGATGGGCATAAACTAGCTGATTAGTTAACATTGAACACAAGTTGAAGAGTAGGTCTTTCTTCTATTATCCTTCAGAAATGAAACGCTTCATGGACTATATAGGTTAGCACCAGCCATTTTGGCGTTTGTAACATTTAAAACATTTTATATATTTCAGTTTAGTTCAGGTATTTTGATAAATCCTATGCAATAAGGCTTAAATGTAATGACAAGGTTCATAAATATTCCACTTCTTTGTTTTCGAAAATATTTGATGCTGCCAGGAAAGAATCTTGATTCGACTAAGAAGAAGCGACCATAAACTTGAATTGAGAAATACTGTGCCAAACTCCAGCAATGTTGTCATACACGAGAATTTGGGAACATTAACGAACATGCTTGTGCCAATCCCACTAACAAACATCCCAAGAAATATTTAATTATAGATCTTTGCATAATAACATGAATATTGTACACTCTACGAGTATGCATTATGCCAATTAACAATATCCCGAGAATATCAATTGCTTCATCCTTAGTACCATTTCCACCATGCGAACTAAAAAAAAAGTGTTAATGAAGATATTTAGTTGTTTGTGGTCGTAGGTTTTTCCCTCTGAACTCTTGACATGAATAATTTTAAAGGGATATACAGAGTTAATGATTTTATCTTTCTTTGGAACATCTAAATTCAGAGGACTTTGAAGACTTATTATCTCTTTGGGTGTTCGCATCTGAATCACCATCCTTAATTTGATGCAAACCCAACACTACCAAATCAGTTTGACAACACCCATCAACTTCTTTAGTTATTCCGTTTTAGCATTCATTGCCTCTTATAATCATGCAAGTCCAACTTTTTTCTCACTTGATTAAACACAATACTCCAAGAACACCCAAACTTCCTTGTACACTGTTGCTGACTCTGCAGTTCATCACTCTGATACAAATTCTAATGTCATCGCCAGAGAATTTACGAAAATAAAAGGAATAGGGATTGATTAAATAGCTAATAGAGATGATAAAAATAAGAGGTAGACAAGGAGATAGAAGGGTGTAATAGAAGAGATTCAGAGTATGAAAGAATTTCCTTTGGCGAAAAATACTCATTCCCCACAGAAGGGCTAATACAAATATTTCAGTGCAATGAAACACCTTCCATCTGGACATCACTAAAGAACTAGCATAGTAACAACAATCAGATTTCAATATTAGGACTGTTACACATTTCATTTTCTTTTTCTTCACAACACTGCGGATCCATGTGCATTGAAAGGGGCCGTGTGTCCCCCTCCCCCCCAAACCAATTTAAAAAATTTGTAACAATATAATATAATTAGTATATAAATATGATTCCCCACCCCCTCCCCCCGGGCAGAAATAAAAATTTGCAGCCTCTACTTGAGAAAATGATTTAAATGAATAAATTAAAAATTTAGAGATAAAATTAAAATAGAGAAAATCAAGAATAGTAATTAAAAGTTTATAATAAAAGAACAATAATGTTTAAGCACTATTTTAAAATTTTTAAAATGGATTAACATGTAAAACTATAGAAATAATTATACTAAAATGGTAACAATCTCTTGTTTTATTTGTAAGCCTGTCCATCCTTCTATCATTTCACGTGTCTATCCTTTTCTATTACCATAAAACAAAATTTGTCAAAAGTAAAATTAAAGTAATCATTAGTCAAGATTTTTTAATTTTAAAATAAACAAAGTAGTATTTTAATTTATAATTTTTTTGAGAAATGTAAAATATTATATTTTCCCAACTTTCCGGTGTTCTGTTTGTATTATATTCTAATATTAGTAGATTTTATTAAATTTTTAGTATTGTAAGACAGTTGACTCGTGCACAATGATATATACTTTTAGGATATTCAAAGTGAAAGTGGACAGGACATACCAGAATCGTTCAAAAGGGTGCTGAAGAAGCGATTGCCACGCTAATGATTCCAGAGATAGATAACAGCTAGGATTAAAGAAATAGGAGAGGGAACGGATTTGTACCAGACAATTTGTGTTGACAGGGCAAATTGAGTATGGGAGCACTGATCTACTTCGTATGCAGTCAGAATGCGCCACAGCATTGGCGGACTTGGGATCGGTGGGCGGTAAGCCGGCAAAGGATGTGGATAAGCTTACTGTCGGTGGTTTCTTAGGCCAAGCCGTCGCAGTATTAAATAGGCTTTTGCATATTAATATTTATATTTTTTTAAATTTATTGAAATACGGTGTTTGGAAAATATATTCAGAAAGGTGATTTTTCTGGACTATAAGAAAGTGAGTTCTGTCAGAACTAACTTCACAGCATATTTTTTCTTTACGTTTTAATAAATAATTAGAGAAAAAGTTTTGCCATATCTGACTTTTTTATTTTTTAAATAATTGAAAAGTCGGTTTTAGTAAAATCACCTTTCTGATATTTTTTTTAATTTTTTGTTAAATAACTAGAAATTAGTTTCACTGATACCAACTTTCTAACATTTTTTTAATAAATAATAATTAGCGAATTTATTCCAATAGAACCAACTTTTTAACATATTTTTTCCTAACTTCTTGTAGAATAGCTGGGAAATCGGTTTCAATACATCATGCCAAAGCCGACTTCCTAATTATTTTTTTTAAAAAAAATGGATAAAAACTATTGAAAAGTGGGTTTAGACCATGAGAAATCAGTTCAAGTGGAACAGACCTTTCATGGTTCCGTTCTATTTTATTTTATAATTTTAATTTAATTCAATTAAAAATTTTATTTTGTTTTTTTATATTTTTAAATAATTTTAAATATAAAATATAATTTATAAATAAATTAAATTTGTAATTTATAAATAAAATTTTGAATTATAAAATATAAAGAATTTTATCTTTACTCAATTTATGTGCACCGAACCCTACGATAGTTAATTGAATTTCTTTTTACTTTATTTTATATTTGAATGTGGTGAGTTGTTTTGATTTGTGAAACATATGTTTGTATAAGTCCAAAAATTCGTACACATTGAGATGAGAAATTATTTCTCGTCCATTAAATCACTTATTTTGCACTCGTACTTAGTCATATATAAATCAAAATTTGAGATTTTGATCTTGACGAGTACATTGTGGGTGAATTTTGATCATATTTCTAGTTTGATAGATTGCAGATTTGAATGGAGGTAAATTCTTGAGATACGACTTTTAGCATGGGTGTTGAAAATAAAATTACAAGACACTCCCATTTTACATTTAGTACAACCATTCCTGCTGTTGAGTCTGGCGGCCTACCGTCGTAATAGCGAACTCCTTTTTCCCTCTCCCTTTACCAAACCATTCAAACGTTAGGCAGATTGCCGACTCTTAATTCTTGTTTGTTTTCTAGTTTTTTTAGTTTTTTCCTTTTAATGTCATTAAAGAGAGAGAAGTTCATTATTAATTCCTTTTGAAGTACAATTTGTTAGTAATACATTATAAAAAATAATTGAAAAAATATTAGACTTGGTGAAATCTGTCATGGCTAGTTGTTTATGTTTAGGGAGCAGGAGGTCTGTCATGGTTAATTGTTTATGGGAATGCAGGATATCTAGAGGGAATTGGTAGGAAGGAGAATCTTCTTTCTAATTAAAGTTGGCATTATTTATTAAGTCAAAATATAATTGTGAAAACCCTAGTTTTCTTTTTATAATTTTGGGGAATTTTAAATTAATGGGCTCAAGGGCATGTTGAAACAAATCAAAAGAACTATGAGTGTTTTTGTAAAATCTAAAAAGTTTTGGGGGGCAAATTCAGAAATTTTTGGACGCATTTGGGAGAATTTAAAGAAGGGAGGTTCGGAGTGGAAGGGTGAATAAGTTTGAGGACCAATCTAGAAATTAGGGGGAGCTAACTGAAAGAAAACAACTTTTGTAGGCCGGATTGTGACAAGGGAGAGGACTTGCGGCCGGAACCTGGCCGAAGGTCCTCGAAGCAAAATTGCTCCAATAGCAGCATGGTAACTCACCCAAAGCCATGGATAATTGTGTGAAAAAGGAAAACAAGTGGGAAGGTGTGTTCAAATTGGAGATTTGAGTGAGTTAGAGAGGGGAATGGAGCTGGGGAAGGCCAGCGGCACCGGACAGATTTTCTGGAAAATTCTTAAAGTTTCAGTTGAAATTTCTCCGATTAAAGCCTAATAAGGAGCTTGAAGATCACAGAATTTTGATTAGTAGCCCTTAAATTAGCTGGGTAAGTTGAATTTTTGCAAGAATTTTTGGTTTAAGGGGCGTTTGGGGGTTGCAGGAACCCGGGTATGCGACCCAAGTTTCCGAGTGAAGATGACAAACCCGGATGGCATCCAGGTCTGTACTGGGTTAATTGGGCCGGTTCGGCCCGCTGGGCTAGAACCGGTCAATTAAGGGCCTAGCCCGGCTCAAACTGAAAAGGTTGGATCGGTTCCTAATCCAGCAGAAAAAGGAGAAGAAGATGGAACCAAGAGTGAACAATGAATCGCTCCAGTTCACCTGGGTTTTCAAGGTTCTATGTTTAAATCGACCGGTTTTAGTGATTTGGGGTTCAGGACCTTTTTTGCTCAATTCAGTGTGGTTTTGTGAGAATTCTAGCCAATTCAACCCGATTCTGCGCAGTTCAGAGTCGGTTCATCATGGCTTATAATGAATTAAGCCCAGTTCACCCTGGTTCATGGGAATCTATGCCCGATTCAACCTGATTTAAAGGAAATTTGGGCCAGTTCAACCCGGTTCAGTGGATTTTCAGTCTGGCTCGATTTGGTTTTAGGTGGTTCATGGCCAGGTCAGTTTAGTTGTGGGGTATTTGAGCCGTTCAAACCGGTTTAACACTTTTGGAATCCAATTCGTCTCAGTTTAAGAAATTTGTTAAAGATAGGGTTATGTTTCGGTTTGGATATTAGTTAGAGTTAGTAAAGATATCTCGGGGGATCTCAAGATGCGTATTGAGGGCCTGGATAGAGGGGAATCCAAGGCCACTTTCGAGAGTTGAGTCTCATGAGGTGAGTTCCGATTCTGGTTCTGACTTGCGATTTGGTGCTTTGTAGATACACCTAAGGAGGCACGCTTTGACCTGTGAGTCATCTGTCAGAGTTTTGGATTCCGGTTTTGACACATCTTGTCACACCCCAACCATTTACAACTCAAGGGCATGACAACCGGGCAATAACCAACACACCGCCGGTAAAATCCGGCAGCATGCCGGCTACTGTAACCCTTTCTAGTTGGCCTCAAGGGCCCTATGTCTGAGTACATGCTTAAAATATCATCAACTTCACAACACTAACATAGCTTGCAATAACTCATCCAATATATAGCTTAAGCATAAATAATCCTGTAATACATTTTATCAATCATCTAATATCATGCTATGCTCAAAAATCATCACATATACTTAACCAATAGTAATTCATTCATAGACCTCAACATTACATATTACTTAAAAATTCTCTAAAAAAAAAATAAGACAACCTCCCAATATACATGACTCATCCCAAACTATATAAACATAATCAAAAAGATCCTCGCAGCTTGGCCCACCTGGTGCTAGTACGTGAGCAAAACACAACATAAGCAAAACGAACACCGAGGTTATAACTTAATATCTCAGCATCTGCAGGGGGGAAAAAATGAGTGATGAGACTAACGTCCCAGTGAATGGTAATCAAACTAATCCCAGTGGAAACAGTCAGTTTTTGTATCAATTTAAACAATATAAACATTCTTGAAGAGTTCATATCATGAGGCATAATAATTGAATTTTCAACAATGCAAAGCTAAATTGTTATTTTTGCAAGTCATAAAACATAAGAGAGCATAAGCATGAATTATAAGAGTCTTCATGGGTATCATGGAAAAATCATAAAAATCATATTACATAATCATATTCATATGTATACTCTGGTCGGATGTGCACAAACGAAGGTGTCTGGGGCAGTAAAATCATAAAACATAACATGGGCCCTCATTGGGCAAAACATAAATATGTTGGGCGCTACTACACCGTGTAGCTCGCGCTAGGGGCCGCCAATCCCCGGCCAAGCTAACACAGTCTTTGGCGCATGGTCCCTTTCCCATTAGGGACAATAAACATACATATATGTTATACACGTAGACCTGCCACCTGCCCCAGATGGCTGCCCGACATCATGATCTGGGTGCTAAGGCACCAAAATAACATAAATTTATAAAAGCCATGCAATTAAGTATATACTCGAAATCATAACATAGCTGGACTGTTTCCCATGTTTTCGGTAACAACATATATTTGAGTTTGAAAATGAGCATTGTTCATTGTAAATCATAATTTGCGGAAATAAACTAAGATTATGAAGATTCCCACTCACCTGCAAAATAAGCTTACAAGGGTGCGCCTAAAGCTGTAGGTCCTGGGTCTGTAGTAGCTGGGGTATCCTCTCCTACAAGGGGATACACAACATGAGAGATAATTCCTAAAAACACCATACGAAAACAATAACTATACCCTACAACGTACAAATACAAATTTTCCTCCATTTCTAACCTTTGGGTTTCATCCAAACATGCCCTTAATTTCTCTCTAACCTTTGGGTTTCATCCAAACATGCATTTAATTTCTCTCTAACCTTTGGGTTTCATCCAAACATGCCATTAATTCTCTCTAACATTTATCTTTCATCCAAACATGCCTTTAATCTCGTTTTTCCCCATTTCAACTCTAACCAAACATGCCCTTATTCCATTTCAACATCATCTCACCCATTTCTCCCACATTTCAACCATAATCACTTCATTCAAGTTTAATCCAACAATAAAAACATAAATATCCTCAAATAAAACAATATCTAAGGTTACTTTAACAAGAATAATCAAGATTCAAGCAAAATATTCCATGGGTGAGGGTAAATCCACTTTCTCTCTCTACAATACATAATAACATCCAAATACAAAAATCTACACCGATTAAAAGCTATAAAATGAAGAGAGGAAACTAAACATGTAGAAAAATTGAAGAAAACCCAAAGGGGTTTGAGATTGGACCATTTTACATACCTTTGAGCCTCTTTTCTCCTCTTTCTCTTCTTCCCTCTCTTCCTCTCTCTATTTGGGCGAAAATGAGCCCTAAAGGCTCCTCCAACACTTAAAACACTCCCCCAAATATCAAAAGACCATCTTGCCCTTCATTAAAAATTAACCTCAATTTAATCCTAATTAATTTTTGGATAAAAATTGGGTACCTTAGAATATCTCTCAAATCTTTGTTTTATGGTGTTTAGGAGTTTAAGAGTGTTTAGGGTCCTTAGAGGGGTTAAAAATATCAAAATTTCAAGAAAATGGGCAAAAACCCGTGTTTGGCGCGCTGCAGCGCACTGGACTGTAGCGCGGTCCAGTGCGCTGCAGCGGCCAAATTCCAGTGGCCACCGCGTTGTAGCGCGCCCAAGCCGTGCTACGGCACGGTAAACCAGCGAGCACCGCGCTGCGCCGCGCCTCGAAGCGCGCCACGGCGCGCCTCGTTGCTACAGTAACTTCTTCTTCTTTTTTTTTTTTTTTTTTTTTTTACAAAAACTTCATTTCTTCCAAAACTTCCAAAACACTTCTTACCTTCCCAAATTCCTCAAAATACCCTCTAAATAAAAATAAAATTCAATCCAAAGTGGTTTTAAGAATTTTCTTCTTTTCTTTTTCTTTTTCTTCTTTTTTTCTTTTTCTTGAAGTTGGTTTTGGGTGTTACACGTCTAGTGAGTGGTAGTGCTTTTCTATACATGTGTTTACACTCCAGTTTTTTGTCATCTTTTGTGATATAAATTTTGAATTTTGATATTAAATTCAAGGCCATGTATCTGTCTATTTTAAACTACAAAAAGTTTGGAAATATTTCTGTAATTAGTTACATACATGCCTCAATGATACATGGGCTTCTAAAAATTAACCTGTCGGGAGTTTTATGTAATCTAATTCCAAGGAACACAATAATGTTTCCAACACTATGTGCTTTCTGTGATTCTGATTTTGGTTCTGATACGGGATTCTAGTACGATATGAGATATGTGATATGTTTTCATACAAGATTCCGAAATGATATATGATATGTTCTGATACGGGATCCCAGTACGATACGAGATATATGATATGTTTCTGATATAGGATTCCGATACGATATGTTATATGATACTTTATCTGTTCTGTTCTGATTAGAGACTTACTAGGGTTGGTAAGTTAAGCCCGGTGTTAGTCACGCTTCTAGGTCGAGGGCGTGACAAAGGTGGTATTAGAGCAGGTTCAAGTTTGGGAGTACTGGAGTAGGGTTCCTTTGCAATGCTTCTGTTATGATAGTGAGGGCTCCACTCTCATAATGGAAGGGTGTCGAAGACTTTTTAGGGTATGTTTGGTGTCAGCACCTCAATTCCTCTGTGCCTGATTCCTTTGATACCTTTTTTATCCTTATATTTTGTGTCTAGATGGATTCATTGGTTGATATGCATATGATTTCCCGTGAGGTAACAGATTTAAGGGCGTTGGGAGATTCTACGGTTGGATCAGCCCCTCATTTGACTCGAGGTAGACAGCGAGATAAAGGGAGAAGGAGGATGGCGAGGTGGCTTGAGAGTCGGTTACAAGCCAGGGTTTGATTATGCTTGCAGATGTAGTGATCGGATTAATAGTAGATTTCATTTTAGTACCTATTAGGACTGAGCTATCTTGTTCTCACGGTCAGGGCTTAGGAGAGGCCAGGCATGGGTTTTATGCCTTGACCCGACAGGATGCTCATGCGTCCAATACTATTGTCATGAATACAATCTTGGTGTGCTCTTATCAGGCTTATGTACTATTTGACCCGGTTTCACCTATTCGTAAGTATCAACAAGGTTTTTGACCCAATTCAATGGGGCACCAGAAACTGTGAGAGCGAGGTTTCTTTGTGGTGGCTCCAATCAAAAAGATGATTTGGGTGGAGCAGGTATATAAATCTTGCATGAGTTTCATAAACTGGCCAAGAGTTGCTAGCCGATTTGATTCTGTTAGCCACGTTAAAGTTTGATGTAATTCTCGAGATGGGTTGGCTAGCTGTATGTTATGTTAAGTTCTCTAAGTGTAACTTCTAGTGCGATAGTGTGGTTTCCCTCAGATTTGAGATATCTGAGAAAAGTATTACAGTTGACTCTCATAAGATTGGAAGTATTCAGCTGTGGTCAAGGTCATTTTCTGTTGCGGAGGTCCACAATTTTCTGGGAGTAGCGGGCTGCTACCATAGATTTGTATAGGATTTCTCCAAGATAGCTACACCTTTGACCAGATTGACTCAACAGAATGTTAAGTTTGTGGTTAGATGATTATGAAGAGAGTTTTTAGATGCTTAACAATTGTCTGACTTTTGTCCCAATATTAGCTTTATCTCTAGGATCCAATAGATTCTCAGTTTATTGTGATGCCTTTAGGGCAGGATTGAGACATATCTTAAATGCAACGTGAACGAGTTACACGGTGCCTCAGTACGCCCATAATGATTAGATGAGATAGTGAGACTATATGAGGTACCCCTATCCATCATTTCTAATTGTGGTTCTTAGTTCACATCACGGTTGGAGAGTATTTTAGGAGGTCCTTAGGACTCGACTAGATGTGACTACAGCTTTCCATCTATAAACCGACGGGCAGTCTGATAGGACTATTTTAATTTTGAGGATGTGTGGCAAGAATGCATTTTGGACTTCGAAGGTGGTTGGGGTTAGTATGCACCTCTAATAAGGTTTCTTATGATAAGAGCTATTAGTCCAGTATACAAATAGTGTCGTATGAGGCTGTGTACGACAAGTGAGGTAGATCTTAGATCAGTTGGTTTGAAGTCGGGGATTCAAGTTTGTTGGAATCGGATTTGGCCAAGACGTGATGGACAGAGTTTAGTTGATTAGAGATAGACAGTCTGTGGCACATAGCAAACAAAAGGTTGACGTAGATCACCGGCGTCACCCTTTGGAGTTGTTAATAGAGATCAAATCTTTTTGAGGGTTTTCCTAATGAAGGGCATGGTCAGGTTTAACAGGAAAGTAAGCTTATTCCCCGTTATATCGGCCTATATGAGATATTGGATCAAGTTAGAACTATTGCATACTGTTTAGCTTTTTCCTTGAGTTGTTGATAGTGCATCTGGTATTTCATGTTGTTATGTTGACAAAGTATGTACCATATCTGTCGCACGTGATTTCAGCACAGAATGTCCAGCTAAATTAGGATCTGTCTTACAAAAAGGAGCTTGTGGCTATATTAGACTATCAGGTTAAATAGTTTCGATCAAAAGAAATGCCCTCAATAAAAGCATTATTAAGAAGTCAAACATTAGAATAAGCCACCCAAGAATCCGATGAGATTATATGCCGAAGGTACCCCCATCTACTCAAAGTATAAGGTATGCCTTACTATTAAAATTCAGGGACTAAATTTTTGTAAAGGGGGAAGAATGTAATAATCCTAGTTTTCTTTTTATAATTTGGGGAATTTTAAATTAATGGGCTCAAGGGCATGTTGGAACAAATCAAAAGAACTAGGGTGTTTTTGTAAAATCTAAAAAGTTTTGGGGGCAAATTCAAGAATTTTGGGACACATTTGGAAGAATTTAAAGAGGGGAGGTTCCAAGTTGACTCGACCCCGTCCCTCAGGCCGGACCAGCCTAAGCCAGCCCACGGCCCAGGCCCACGTGCACCCCCTCCCCATCCAGCTGAGTCAAGCCCAAACTGGCCCAACCCAGCCGAGACAAGACCCGGACCTTTCGGGTCTTGTCTTCCTCGCCTGGCAACCTGGGTTTCAAACCCGGTTGCCTGCACATGAAACCCAACTACAAAAATCCTGAATCTTCTAGCAAAACAAGCTCATCTGGATCGATCAACTAAGGAGGAAGGGATAACCGACACTCCTAAACAAGTTTCTAAACTCAAAACAACTTTAAATCGAACTGACTCACTGAATTTCTTGTAGAATGTGGCTCGGACTTCCCGGCCTCCGAAACTTCCTCCGTCTCCTTTTTCCTCCCTTTTCCCCTTCTATCTTCAAATAAATCGAGGGGTTTCGTACGTTCAGCACCGAACCCCATGTTTACATCATCCAATCTACCTGTTTTCTCCGGATTGGACCGAATTTCAACCGATTACCCATCGGTCCGGGATCGGCTGAAACTCTCCAACCCATCACGATCCGGTCCCCCTAATTTACATTCCCTACGATTAAGCCCCTCTGAAATTGCAGTTCAGTCCCCAAACTCATGCACCTTTTTGTTTCAATCCTCTCACCTTTCTTTCTTCACTTTTATTCCCAAATAAATTTTGATTTAGACCCCGACTCTGTCAGACTTAGTAGAAGTGCCACGAGTCATTTAATTCACACAAATATGCCCTTGCCAATTTCTGATTTGGTCCCCAAACATTAATTTAATCACTAATGCCCCTGCTCCTTTGAATTTACAATTTCCCTCAACAATTTAGGGATATAACAATACAATTATTTTTCTAAACTAAATTAACTTTATTTAAATTCACTCTCTCTAAACTCATTTTCTTTAAATTTATTTTACTAAATCCACTTTATCTAAATTCATTTTAAAATAAGTGTAAAATATTAGAATATTTATTTGATAAATAAATAGTCATCTGTTTACACAAAGTGTTTATTATAAAAAATAATTATAAATAAAACAAAAGGTTAAATGTAACATGTAAGATGATAATAAATAATTAAAAAGATTAGGGCAACTTAATTTATTTTTTTTAATTCCATTTATTTATCGTCCCTTAAAATAATCTATTTATTTTCTATTTATTTTATTATTGAACAAGTAGTAAACAATTAGCTATTTAAATCAATAAATAAACAAATTATAAATAAAACTAACACACTTTATACTCGATAAATCTATTCTTCATTACCTTTATCCAAACATAACTTGGTGATGCAAGTAAAACAACCAGAAGCAAGTCCATTTATAGCAGAGTTGGAGGAAAATTAAGGTATCTTGTGTTTCACATCAATTTTTGATAGTGATATGATATATTAAATAAGAGATTGGAGATCACTACTGAATAATTTAGGTTAAAACATTTTGAGCTAGTCGTTCAAATTTAATAAGTTGTTCAAACCAATAATTTCTAAGCAGTTACAGATGGTATCAAAGTAGAATAATTTTCAAACTTGTTCTACTTGGATACGAATACAGATTTGTGACTTAACGAGAATGTCAAGTATTTAAATGAAGAAAATTGTAATATCCTATCACATATCGATTTTTAAAAGTAATATAATATCTGTCACGCCCCAACCCGGGCGCATGACCGGTATTAGAATTGGCGTACCAACCCTAGTAAGCCTCTAACCAAACAAAATGGATAAACTATCTCATCAGAAAACCCTATATACATATATACCACAAAACGTATCTAACTGTACACGGAGCGTCTAGAATACAAAAAGGTAAATATACAGGAAGTGCCCATACAATCAGGTCGATGCAACGGTGACGGAAGTATCGCAGGAACTACCGCTGCTAGTCAAAATTGGAATCTGAAAGGTGGAGAGGAAAAAGGGATAAGTATATAACTCAGTGAATGACAGTACAAACTGGGCATACCATGACAGAAACTCAGATCATTCAAAATACATGTATCACACAAGTAACAGCACGGTTTACAAAATCACATTTCTTAACTTAATACATATAGTTTCATATGCACAGTCATAACCACAAAAGCAGAATCAAATCAGAGTATCAGAACATAACACAAAACACATAACAAATTCAAAGCCACATGTGGATACAGGACACTCCCCGTACACTATGGCGGCCCACCGTCCGGACCCAGGGCACTCCCAGCACAGTACAAGGGCCCACCGTCTGCCGGCTGAGTTCCTGGTATCCTAGAATCAGAATCAGAGTCACAAATTGACCCAGGGCGCTTCCCGTGCGATAGTGGCCAACTGCCCGACGGCAGAGCCCCTAGTGTCCCAGAATTAGAATCAGAGTCACTAAACACAAATGTCGCACTAGGATCTCGTGTCAAAGTCAGAGCCAGAATCAGAGCCTAAATCAGAATTAGAATCATCATAATGGGCCTAGGGCACTCCCCAAACGCCACGGCGGCCCACCGTCCAGACTCAGGCAGTCCCCACACAATACGACGGCCGACCGTCCGATGGCCGAGTCCTTGGCACCCCTGAACAAAGCCAGAGTCGAAACCGAAAAATTGGAATCACACACACATATTCAGAATCACACACATATTCGTGGCAGATATACAAAGCAAAAGACATGTAGCACTGAGGTAAATATATACGTGTAATTATAGACATAATTCCAGGTGTATCAGACTCTAAAATAGACAGATACAAGTACCAAATATAATAACAGTGTTCAGAATTTGAATGCAGAGATTAACAGAAAAATCATGATGCATACACATATACAGAGAGTACTGTCACTCACCGGACACGTCAAAATCGAATACCAGATCTCAAGCAGACGATCAAGGATCGAAGCGAACCTCCCCCGGAGTATCTACAATCATTAGACCACAAGTTAGAACCGAAACTAAAGTTATCCCCAAAAACTTACTCATCGAAAGTGACTCGGGCTTTCCCCCCCAGGTCTACACTCTTGACATGCATAACGAGACACCACTGACTCACTTCAAAACCCTTCAACCCACTAACAGTCACTACTCTACTTATTTATCCTCAAATTAACTAAACTTGCCTTCACGATCCTCGAACCGTAAGAAACTGGTCTTTGGAACACTCGAACCGGTCTAGCCTGGTTCAAAACTACTTCTAACTCATCTCAATTGACCACGACACCCTCAAAATCGGATTTAGAAGACCCAAAAATCTTAGGAACCATATTAACCTGGCTAAAAACCTTTAAAGTTAGGCCGAACCGGCCAAAAACACTAATCTAGAATATTTACACGCAAACCGAGGCCGATTTGCCTTGAATCGAACACCCAAAATTCCCTAAACCCATTTGGTTTGATAGGTATTTTCTTTCTGAATCCAGAACCGGTCCAACTTCCCAAATCCGAGTCCGTTTGACCACTGAACCGCCAGTCAAACATCGAACCGATTCCAGCCGGTTCAGTCAACTCTCCAAACCCTAATCCAGAAATCTGGGTTATGATATCTCCTGTTATCCCCAATTAGCCTTATCCCTAATTTCCTATCCCTCCAGAACATCTTATCCCTAATCCTTGCACCTGGGTTGACTCGCTGAGTCAACCCAGACAAACTTCTGCTGGGCTAAGCCAACCTATGGGTTGACCCAGCCCAATCTGGCCTGCGGGCTGCAACCCAGACAGGCCAAGCCCGGGCCCAAATGGGCCTGGCCCAACCCAAAACAGGACCTAGATCACTCCGGGCCTTGTCTCTTTCGCCCGACAGCCTGGGAGCCCAACTCGGACCGCACCCCCTTCCCCTCTGGGCTGGCCCGCGGACCAGTAGCTCAGACAAGCCGAGCTCGAGCCCACGGCTCAGGCCGACTCCCATGCAGGACCCAGCTAGCTAGGTCCCTTCCCTGTCACCCGACTGGGCCGAACGGACACCATCCGGGTCTGTAACAGACCCGGATCCTCCAAGCTTACAATATATACTGAATTTCAACTCACCTTGGTTCACGGAAGCCTAAGCTAGTGTGCTTGAAGCCGGCGAACAACTTGACAACTTTTAATCGAAGCAAAACATGCTCAACTCCTCAAATTTTCCAGAATTTCCCGTCGGCCTTCCGATGTTTCTTCGCTCGGTTTCTCCCCCTCTTCTCGAAATTTTCTCAATTTCTTCTTCCTTCAACCTTGTTTAATCCATATATATCAGATTACAAAAAGTTTTTGAGGTGTTGAGCTCCTATTGGAGCTAATTCCTTCCACACCCTTCGCCGGTTTCCGGCCGAAGGTCCCTTTCCCAAAATTTTTTTTTTTCAATTCGGTCCCCCCACATTTTGGTCTCTTCATTTTAATCCCCAAATTCCCAAAATCACCCCCAAACATTTTAATTAGTACAAAATGGTCCTTAACGAAAATAAAAACAAAAATTGGAACATTACAATATCCTTAAATAAAATATTAAAAATTACTACTGAACAATTTGACTTTAAACATTTTATGTCAATAATTCTGATTCAATAACTTATGTAAACTAGTAACTCTTGGTCATCAAAAATTATCATTTGTGTTTTATTTCTCATGAATCCTGATTCAATGTAACCGTTATCTGTCGAAGGACACTGCAGAATCAGTGTTAGAATAGACTCTTAATTCAAAGGCTTGGCGGTTTGAGATATTTTCTTTTTATATAATGCATGCTGGTCAATATTTTTGGCTGTCATTTAACTTGTTAAGCATATCATTGAACCCATAAAGTCTACTACATGCTTTTTCCAGCCAGAAATTGTAGAATTGCAGAGGATTACAGAGATCAGCTAAAGAAAATCAGATACCGACATTAATCACATAACTGAAAATTTTATAATAATCAAACGCCCCAATTGAGTAGTCAAAAGTGGACAGCTATAAAATAACAGATAGCGGCCAGGTGAGTCATGACGACGCAAGCCACGAGAAAAAACCCGGGTGGCGAGAAGGGAAAGAAAATGACAGAGGGTCTCCTTTAGTGGTCAAAGGTTCTAATAAAGTGTGCTGATAATTGAAGTGTTAAACGTCTAAACGACAAAAAGGAAACCCGTGGCAGGCGTGGAAAAAAAACCTTTCCCAGCAGAAATGCTGGCCTGCCACTTTCATATTTGAGTCAATACTTCTTCCGCAAAATGGTGGAACACAGAATTTTTACACACACACTCTCTCTCTCTCTCTCTCTAAGATGGGAGGAGAATTTTCTTTTAAGGAATTTCGACAGAGATTTTGATTAGATTTGATTAAATTTTTATATATTTTAGTTTAGATTAATTTTAAATTTATTTAAGATTTAATTAGATTAAATTTAGATTTGATTAAATTTTAATTTAGATTAGAATAAGTTTGTTTGTATAAAAAAATTTGAAAAATGGGCACACTGTAAATTATGATAAGTTTATTTGTATTAGAAAAAAAAAAATTGGCACATCGCCGCGTGCCTGCGATGGAGAATAAATAGAGGCCAGTGCGTTGCGGTAGATTTTTGGATAATTCAAAATTTTCAGTATCTTTTACCATTCGATCGTATTCGTTGAAGAGGTTAGATCATTTGAAAATCTCGTTAAATTTAGAACTCATCCCATATAATTATAGGATACATATCTAGGGAACTTAAAAATTTGTAAACACTTCTGGAACTAAAAATTTTGAGAGAAAAATTCTAAAAAATTCAACAGGGTAGAGAGAAAGAGAGAGAGAGAGAGTGAAGAACGTCAACCTTCATTTACCGAAAAAATCTATTAAATTGAGATTGAAAAATTTTGCATCAATAACTGCCCTAATTACTTCCAGGATTGCTATTGTCATTGAAACTTTTTTGATTTATTCATTAAAAATTTTAAATTTCACTGCATTACATTTCCTTACACTCTTGGATATCTTTACACTAACCCCTCCAAAGTAGACCAATATTGTAGTGATTACAAAATTGCAGCACCTAATGAGTAGGGGTGTTGAAAGTTTTAGCTGTAGTTTGTCCCAAAAAGTGGATAAATGATGAAAAAGAAAAGCACACTACCGTTGTGGTAGTAGTTGGAGATGTTGTAGTACTCGGCAAGTGAACAACGTGGACCCAAACTCATCTTCGATGGCTAAGATGGAGTGGACAATCTCGCCACCACCTTCCTCACTTAAGGTTAAGAAATAATTTTTCACCATTCAAATTTATGTTAAGGATGAAATTATCCATGTGATCTTTGACATCGATAGTGGAAAAAACTTAATCTTCAAGAGTTTCATGTAAATGTTAGGTTTGGAAATAACACTGCACCCTCACCCTAACATTCTTGAATAGTTTCGCAAAAATGTAGAAAAGAAGGTTGATTAGCAGTGTAGGTTATGCTTTGGTATCATCAACCAATTTATCGATAAGGTGATGTGCAAAGTGGTTTTGATCAACATCTATCAAGTTATTCCTGAGAACCCCTATCTATAAAAGAAAAACACAATATCTTATTGGCCGAGTATAAGTATTATCTTAAAAAGAATGACATAAAGTATTTGTCATTTGTAAGGATGCATTGAAATAGCTTGTACAACACAAGCCAACAGTAAGTAATGACAGTGACCCAGCCAAAGGAATCTGCTCATAGTCAAGATGAGTTAAATAAAAAAAAATAGATGGGGGGGCAAAATCTTTGTATAACTTAAAAGAAAAAAAAGAAGGCCATCTAAGCTCTAGCAAAGGCCCAAAGGCTTGCAAAATCCAATATCAAATTCAATGGAAGCCCAAGTCCAAACAAAACAGTCCTATCCAAGTTGAGTCAAGCCTGAGTTTCTCATTGTTGGAGTTAAGAATCATCAAAAGTAGGTCCCAACTAAAAAGGAGAGCCATAATCTAAAAGGATTTTTACAAGAGATTTGGATAGGGACTTTAATTATATTAGATTTTATTTGTTTTTTATTTTAAATTAGATTTAAATTTTTTTATGATATAATTAGGATTCAATTTAGATTAGAATAAGTTTGTTTGTATTAAGAAAATGACATGTTGCTGTGTGCTTCTGCGAATGTTTGGCTCAATTTAGATTTTTTAGAATTTTACTAGCAGTTGACTTTATTCTTTAAATAGCCTACTTTACTTGGAGTATCTCACCATCTCAAGAAGGACTCCACCCCTATAGATAGGAGATCTATCCCATTAATGAAGGGGACTTGAAAAATCTGAAAGCGCTATAAAATTAAAACTTAAAAAAAAAATTTAGAAAATTTAATCGGCTCGAGATATGAAGAAAGTAAATAATTTCAACATTTTTGTTTATCGAGAAAGTCTACCAATTTGAGATAGAGAAATTTGTTATTAATAGTCACCCTGGTTATTTCCAGCATTGTTATCATCGTTGAGATTTTTTTTTAATTTATCTATTAATTAAGGTTCCTCTATCAAAAGAGGATAAACAATTATTTTCCTAAAATCATTGTCATTGGTATTTTCCCCTTTCCAATTATATGGGAATAGTTTGACATAATTTTTCAAAAATTCTATATGAATCACTCTAGTATGAAAATTAAAGTGAAAATAAAAGAAAAGGACATTTTTGAAGTAACTTCTTATAAGAAAAAGTATTTTGTTATGAATGATTTTGTGAAAATTTTTTAAAAGATGTCCTTTCAAATGTTTAATATATATCAGAAGTCGCTTAAAAACCAATTCAGCAGCCTCTCAGACATGTTTCTTTCAAAATTGACTAGTAATTTTGAATGAAATAATCTAAAATCAACCCCAAAACATTCAAAATTTCCTCTGGGGGTGGGGTGGAGGCGAGGGCGGACGCAGCGGGTATTTAAAACTTTGAAGGGCTTATATGATTTTATAAGCTTTTTAGAAAACAATGATAGAGTACATGAGGATTAAATGTATAATCTTTTCGACTTCCGAAAACCACAGCTTTGGTCACCCCTTCGCCTCGTCGCTAATTGCAGTATGCAAAGCCTCTGATACAAACTTATGAGCGCTATTATAAACTTGAACTAATAGGAGCCGACTCGCAACCCGATATACATTTATCTAGTCGGGATTGATGCGAGGGTCACGCGTGGGTCTACTCAGGCTCAAAAATTTTAATTTCGAAACCAACCACCACGCGAGGCAATTAGAGGATCATATACTCCGAACTCAGCCTTAATGCCTCTCTCTCTCTCTCTCTCTCTCTCTCTCTCTCTCTCTCTCTCTCTCACACACACACACACACACACACACACAGACACACAGGGAGATTATGAGAGTCATGGCAAAACAACGGGAATGACAACGTGGCCACTTGCCAGACAATAGGTAGGACATCAAGTAAGCATCTGCAAGAAGGTTTGTTGATAATCAATGATTAGGTAAAAGAAGACAAAGCTGGTAGGTAAAAGCAGATGTGAGCACGGATGGTGACCCAACAAGGGGCGAGCCTTAGCGCATTTCAATCCAGCTTTGCACTTCTCAACGTGTCTACCCCTCCCTCTTGGTTGCATGCTCTCTAATGCTTCTTATCTTATAGGATCATTATTACAAAAGTTGACCATATGTTTCCTATTTGCTTTATCTAGTGTGCAATTATGTGTACAAGACTACCTTCTATAATTGTATATAGAGACCATACAATTTTTGTAATTGTATCTGAATTTTTAATTTAATATGGAAAACTCTACTGCATTCACCTCACCTTGCTTTCTTATTTTTCTCTCTACCTATTGTCTGGCAAGTTGCCACGTTGCCGTTCTCGTTGTTTTGCCATGACTCTTGAATCTGTCTTGTCACGTCTAGCAGCATTGACCCTTCAGATGCCCCATTGCCTTTTTCCCTTGTTCAAATGCGTCTTGTTCGAGCGTCTCTCGTTTGAACCTTCTGCTTCATTTGAACGGGCATCCTCATTCGAATTTCCCTTTTTGAATGATGCTCATTCCGATTGCCGTCTCTCTCTTTATTCAAACAATTCGATTGATTAATTGCTTCGAAGGGCGGGTTATGACATACGGCTGAAAGATTTTGTAACATATCTTACTTATATTTATAGATAATACATATCTTTTTCTATTTAAAGACAAAACTTCCTTTCAACCCAATCATACCTTCTATCAACAAGATTCTATTTCACCGGGAAATTTAAGGGGCATTTTGTACAAGTCATTATAAATTTTAGGATTTTTTTAAGAACAAAAAAATTAAAAGTTATAAAATTCTAAAATTTCTTTCTTACAAAAAAAAAAAAAACCCACGTATTAAACCCAAAAACCCGAATGTAGTAATCCAAATTTCTTTGAAAATTTTAAAATTTTCTTTTAAATTAAATTAAATTAATTCCTTCTTTTATTTCAACAATTTCCTTTTTTATTTTGATTTTCCAAAATCATTTCTAAATTATATAAAATTTTATTTTTTTACATTTTAGTGGAATTTGTACGCCCACGAATTTTTAGAAAAATCAAGGGGAAAGAATGGCCTTTTTATATATGAAATATGAGGGCAGTCTCATAATTATCATGACATTGAGGACATGGTATTAATCAACATTGTTGGAGGGCATATTGGTCTTTTCACAATTTTAGTAAATCAACCATTGAGGACAAGCCCACTATTTGAGTTAAAAGGCAGAGGGGCAAATTGATAAAAATACATTACCAATTTTTATGACTGATATTCCAACCCAGAAACCCAAAAATTTTGAACAAAACAAGGGCAAATGGGAAAGAAGAAGCAGGAGACACGCTCAAGCACGGAGAAAGGAACGAAGAACACAAAACATATAGAAACTCTTCTTAGCTTCCAACCTTTTATTTCACTCAAGGATTACAAGGATTCGCCTAGATTTACAAAGATTCTCTCCCTCCACACTCGTTGGTCCTTGAATGCTCCCTCTGACTCAATCGAGGCATCCTTTTCTAGCTCTCGCAAAAGCCAAGAAAATCAATTCAAATATATCCAACTCTTCAGCTAACATCCCTAGCTGATGGGCCTCAATCTTCACAACTTGATCCTCACTCGCATTTGGCTTGAATCTATGCTCGATACAGACTTGTACGAAACCCAGATCTACTGTAGATAAGCTTCAATCTCATTTGCAAATCCGTTTGATCCCAACATCCTCGAGCTTTCGGCCATGGTTGCCAAGATTCTCCCTTATCCAAATTACTCGGTCGAGGATCCTCTGCGCATAAATCTCCAAAATCCCAGAACTTTCTCTGGCGCTCGACTACTCTGTTCGAAGCCTCGTGATTTCCATTTGCTGGCCTTTGATTAAGCTTCCTTGGCGTCGACTTGCTTTTCCAGACTCTGATGACCTTCTTGGGAACCCTGGTCCGTGTCGTCGATGTCATCCAGCTCCTCTGGCCCAATAGATTTGTCCAAGCTTCTACAGAGAAGCCCAGAAGCTTCTGCTTTCCCTAACACAGTCACACGACCCAAGTTTCTCCTTCCTTAACTGACCCCGGCTCATTTTGGTCTAGGCTTGATCGGCCTAGGTTGGCCCATTAAGGTGACCCAAGCCCACTAGTTAGAGCCCCGTCCAAGTCCAGCCCCTGTTATTCAGGCCTAGTCACTGGTCTAGACCCAACTCTTTTGACCCACTAACCCAAGTCCAATTTTGCTATGCCTTGGCCAACCAGCCCAATTTCTCTTAGCCCATTTCTCTGGCTCTCTTGAACTGAGGTGGTTCAATCTCTTGAGATGGCAGGTTCCACCCTTAATCTAGTTGAGAAAGGGTATTTAATTTGGACTTGCCAAACCCTGAATTAAAGGGACCATTATTTTGATCAATTTGGAGTCATCCTCTTAACAAAAGGCCTTTTTCTTTTACAAGTTATTTTTTATTAAACTTATTTTTCTTAAATATTTTATAAAAAAAGTCTTGCGATTCAGCTATTTTTTATAAGTAATTTTTGCTTATATACTTATAGCTTAATTATGCCAGGAAGTGGCAACTAGTTTTTTTTTTTTTTTGGTTACAAGTGGCAACTCGTTTGTTTTTTTTAAGTAAAAGGACTTTCTTTATTTTAAAATGTTAATGTCGTGATAAACTTTAAATGAGAATCCTTTCTGATAAAAATAATCTATGGTGCGCAATACTAAGCTGCAAAAACTTGAAATGATTTCACCACAATAAAAATTTATTGACATATATTAAAACTAGTAAAATTTTTTTAATATTTGTCAAGTTATGAAATTACTATTATTAGCTCTAATAATTGTTGCATATATTTTTTATTTGAACACAAGATTATTTTTATCATTATTTATGTGAACACAATTTTTCTAATTCAATTTTAAATTTTTAAAAGTTTGAACATGATAGAAAAGTGAATGATACTAATCAATAAATTAAATAAAAAATAAATCAATTCCAATTCTCCCAAGCAAAGCCTATGGTCAAAATAATTAATAAATTCTCAATACCCTCACCCCAATCCTAAGCTTCTTACTTGTACTAGTCTCTAGAAAGATAAACATTACCATAATTTCAAACCTATTTGATAAACAATTCAATCCTTATCTTTCTAAATAAATTCAATCTTATCTCAAATTATAAATAAACTTAGCCATTATCTTTTTACCATTCTTATTTGTCACAGAAGATAATTCAATTAATTTTTTAAATTTTTTAAGACAAAATTTAAAATCATCCCCCGGAGAGCATTAGAAGCACTGGTGCCAAACTAATTCTTCGAGATTTATCAGATCCATTAAACCAACCTACTATTATCAACTAACTGAAAAACGAAATCAGTACATTTCATTCATGATTGAATTAAACATCCTCCTCAGTAACTCCTATTTATCAAAATCACCCAATGAAAAGTAAACAAGTAACATGAATATAATTTGTATAGTCGGAGTTTTGTCTATATTTAGTCCCTTAGAAATGAAATGTGCCATGGCTTAAATATTGACATATATTTTGATCCTCAAAGCATTCGAAAATTTTTATCTTTGCGTCCAGTTCAGGGGGGGCCGGGACATCCTATCATTCTAAAATTTAATTCAAACGTGTAATTTTGCAAATAAGTTAGATGTCACCCATATCAAATGCTTGAAGGCAGAAGAATTCTCACCAACCAGACCCAGTAATACAATATTGAGACTAAACACATGATACATGATGTGGAATCATGCTTCAGTCATTACTGGGCGATGAGAAGAAAACGATGCATGAACTCCACTGTTCAGCGTCCTCTTATTATCATACAGCTGTAGCGAACAACCATTAGCACAGGAATTTAGAAATCTACTGGTGTGACTTCTGGGAAGAAAGCTTGTGTTCTGTCATTCCATATTTTGTATGAGAAAACGAAGAAAAAGTAAGGACTAACAAGCATGGATGAATATGCTAAGTTACACATAACAGCTGCTGGAAAAGGTCTACACAAGGGTATCGTGGATTGGACCAACTTGGCAACATCACGAGCTTTAGTAGAACTGCGTCCTGAGTTGGCAATTGAATTTTATAAAAGATATAACGTAACACAATTATTGCAATGTCACCTCCAGATTGTTCCGCCATTACTTTGTGATCATAACCTGTTAACAGTCCAACACAAATTTGTGACGATTGCCAGGCTTCCTTTCCCAGAGGTGAGCCAAACCACTCATCTTGACCCAAATAGCCAGACTAGAAGTTATTCCAAAAAGTGAATATCAAACCCGCAAAGCTTTGCAAAGCTTCTAGGATGGTAACACTTGTAACTTGACCTCTTACTTCCTAGATCAAGAATAAACCAAAACGCCAGTCATCTGATTCAGTGCAAACAAGAGGAAGATCAACGATTGCTTTGTACACCTGTCCCAAAGCAACACTATGAGAAATTGTGTCAGAAAAAATGAAATTTATACAAACTCTATCATCTTAAACATAGGCATCTCCCTTAGTGCCACTAACAATTTAATATTTAATGATCTAGTTCAAAAATGATACAAATACACCACCAAAAAATAAAATAAAACACAAGAAGGGTCTACAAATGAAATAAAACTTTTTAATTCTTCAATCATTAATAAAAAAAGACACTAATAAACTCAAGTCAAAATTAAGTGACCTTCAGAGTAGGAGGCCATCAATATTGCGTTTCCCTTCCGGACCCTTAGTATACCATGATGAGACATAATCACCATACATAACCTGGCGGTACCGAGGAGGAGAAGAGTCACTGATGAGCTTGGAAGCTGGGGATATTGTCCTTGTCTTTGCAGGATCATGAAAGGTGGCAACTGAGAGTCTCGCATTGGTAGAATTTGTTATAGCCCGATGCACAGCACTTCTATATTTTCCATTTGTTATAATCTCAGTTTGATCAGCCAAAATGACGACAACGGCTTCAGATAAAGGATTAATATTTACCCACTCATTATCCTTGAGAACCTGGAGGCCACTAACATCATCTTGAATGAGAAGGGTAATTGCACCCATGTCTGAATGTGCTTGCAAACCTAGGGTGAGCTCAGGTTGTGGACAAGGTGGGTAATAGCTGATTGTGATGTTCTGGTAAAAATCTCCAACAGCCTCTCCAATCTGTGAAGAAGGAAGGCGTAGACTCTCTGAAATCAGTTTCAAGAGCCTCTGAGCAAGGGCTTCCATGTGATCACTATACTCCAAGACAACATCTCTGTAATTAGGGGGAAAGTTGGGCCAGTGTGAGGGGTTGCGGCGTGAAAGAGGCAGAGTGTGATGATCAAAGTAATCCCTCCAGTCCAGAACCGTGTCATTGGAAGAGACTAACATGCGGCTTCCATAGCCTTCAGAAGCAAAAGAATTGGGTTCGTAGGAGTAGTTCAGCTTCTCAGCCATGGGACAGTCCTCAAAGAAAGTGATGCCAATTTTCCTCATACCATCCAGCAACTGGATGGGAACACCATGGTTTGTTACGTGAAATGCACCCCATTCTTGGCAGGCTTGTCCCAACACTCTATGGACATCACTTGTGGAGCCACTGAGGTCAACTAGTGGAATACTTTTATCAGAAGCCAAGGTGTTTGGACATGGTAAGACATTGGGACGGCAATCTGGAGGTTGTATGTATTCAGGTGGCACCTGTGCTGTACCATTTTGGGCTAGGGATTGGACTCTAATTTGATTCCCAGCAACTTCCATTCAGATTTTAACCAGCAAATCAATTCTACTCAACCTGTCACTCCAACTTTGCCAAGCAGGGTAAACTTATGTCAGTTGAACAGCAAGATGATACCTGGTCAAACAGGACCAAGCATATGATGGCAAAACTGATACTATCACTGCCACTAGCCACTGAAAGAAGCCTTCCTGAAGAAGAAAATCATCTTCCCCAGCTAGAACTTTTTCTCGTTCTTTGATTCGGAAAAGCCCGCAAATGCATAAATACACATCTCTAAAAACTGCTAATATTTACACCTTCAATTAGAAGAAAACTTATAGACCAAAATGTATACAGATCTATATAAGCAAATTCTGTGCAGTACTTAGAACAAGATGAAATTGTGAAATTTTCCACCACTATTTACTCAATGCAGATTGTATATCAACTGATTAAAATACAATATCAGAATATTTCGCTTATGGAGCATGCTTTTCAATATCAGATACTTTGTCCGCATCACAAAGATGAAGATAAACTAGCTGATTAGTAAACACTGAACACAATTTCAAGAGTAGGTGATTCATCTATTACCTTTTAGAAATGAGACACTTCATGGAATATATGTTAGCATCAACCATTGTGGTGCTTGTGACATTTGAAACATTTTATACCTTTCAGTTCAGTTCAGGTATTTTGATAAATCCTATCATTTCGCATTTTAATTAAAACATGTGTTTGAATATTACTCTCCTAACATATGCTAAAAAGGCAGTCAAGCAAGAGAATGCTAACAACTAGGGGACCAGTGATCCAATACTGAGATTGAACACAGGGTCCTCAATGTGGAATGATGCTTCACTCTCATTAGGTGATGGCAAGAAACTGAATTAAGAGCTCTCACCCTTCAAGGTTCTCTCATTATTATATCGCAACAGCGATCAAGGAAATACTACAAGTGCATGTATTTAGATATCTAATTTTATAACCCCTGGGAAGGTAGCTTGCGCATTATCATTAAAATTTTCATTATTTTGTATTTAACAAGGCTAGAATATATCAATCTCAAAATGCAAAAAACAAAGAGAATAGCAATGCTCACTACTTGCATTACTGCAAAGTGATGGGGAAAATATTTTATACAAAATTAAGAGTTTATGGCCAAGGGATGAAAAGAAAAAATTGTTGAAAATAAATAAAAGTTTTGAAAGAGTCCTTTCAAACTATATACCTTCTTTAGCCTTTACAAGGCATAATATCGAATTTCTAAATTCCAACACATCTTCAAGTTCAAACAGTGCACTTATGACTGAAAAAGATTGCTTTTCTGTTCAAACATTATTAGATATGATAGAGTGACCACAGAAACATATAAGCAACAGAGAAAGCCACGGCTCCACAGCATGAAGCTCCCATCATTATAGGACCTGTAACAGATCCAACATACGCAGCCTTATACCAACATATAGAAAGAGGTGCAAACCAACGAAACAGATCAGAGCACAACTAAGAAAATCTTTGGTTCAAGCTTTGTCCAATGAGAATATTAGTGAGATTTATGAGTTTGAAAATGTTGTCTCAGACTCAGCTATATAAACAAATTAGTTTCAAGTGTAATCAATTAAGTCAGCTCCTTGCAAAGCTCAAGCTCAATCTAAGCTCACTTGAACTTGAAACAGCCAAGCTTGAGTTCCATAAAATTAAGTTGATCTCTGGCTTACCTAATACTAAAAAGAACAAAGCTCGAGTACAGTCAGGTTCAGATTGGATCATTTGTAGCCTCACATATACCTAGGTTGTTTTATGTGATTCGGAAGACCAGAACAGGCTGACAGCAAAATCATACTGAAGCCACAGTCCCCTACTATTGTGCCAAGAAAAACCTGCAAAAGCAGGCTATTTTCATAAAACATGGAGCATTAAAAACAATCAGAATAAGCATGGCCACTTGAATGTTGAGAGACCGAAGGCAGCTTATTTATTATTACTGGGCAGTGCACATATTAAAAATAAGCAAATCTAAACCAGAAGCCAACAGAGATCTTATGCTAACTTAGAAACAGAAGCCAGAGAAAAGAAAAATGTGAACTAGTAATGAGAGTTAAAAACTAGAGAATTTAGTCATATTAGTTGTGTTAAGAATAAAGATTCAAAAGTTTCAGTGCAAGATAAGGAAATTAAACAAAAGTATATGAATTATAAAATTATTATATGAGAAATAATAAAGAAAATTTACTTGTCAAAGAAAGTATAGGTAGAAGAAATAATAAAAAAAAAACCTGGGATTTTTCATAGAATTAGAGTGTCCAGAGTTTGGAATAAGCTTTGGTAAAGCATGAAATAGGACGAGATCTAGGACCAAATGGATTGCTATAGAAGCTGGGAAGTTCTTAAAGATGCCAGCATAAATTGGTCAACAAAATTTTTTTAAGATAAATGAATAAAAGGTATTTTCAGTACTTAGATATAAAAAACAAGGGAATATTATAGATAACACAAATAGCAATATTCCAATTATTAAAGACATGTCCAATGAGGCTATGACCCTTGTAGAACTCTAGTACGGAAACTAGCAATGTTTTAGTTTTTGTATGTTTACATTGAGGATCAGCATTTAACCTTTTAATTAATTATGGATGAATTGACTAAAACAGCAAACAATAAAATCCTGTGGTGTATTTTTTTGCAAATGATATTACTTCAATTAGTGAAACCATACAAGGCAAATGCTATATTAAAACTTGTCATAGAAAATTAGAGCCAAGAGTCTTCAAGATAAGCAAAACAAAAAATGAAAAACTGAATATATGAAGTGCAACTTCAGGGAAAAAACACACACACACACACACAAGGAAGGAATACTTATTATTGAATAAGGAGAAATATCAATCAGTTGGGTAGTTTTTTGGTCAAAAGTAACCACACACTAAAAAGCAAGGATAGGGAAATGGTGTACAACATGATATGGACATTGACACACCTACATGGCAACTTTTAGAAAATTATGACATGGACATGATGGCGAGATGGCTAAAAGATTTGAAGTTCTTAATATTTATATTCACTATATTTATAGCTAAAACATTTTTAAATAACCAAAACTAAGATAAATACCCAATAATCAAATTGATCCAGTCAACATGAACCGAAAACCACCATAAAACAATTATTCATTTCCTTTATTACCTAATTGTCTATGATATATGCATTTACTTTCATGATATTCTGACAAAAAAATTAATGTTGGGGAATCTTATTCAATATAGAAACACCTGCATTTGAGCATTGGGATAAGGGTGTCCGAAATGAAAAAAAATAAAATGAAAAATTAAACATGCCATAGCATGTCCAATAGGTGTCTTAATGTGTTCATGAAGTATGTCAGATGTGGACATGTCACACAAAATGGAGTAATTGCGCTTCCTTGTTCACACATAACAAGGAAGAGGTTGGTGTAGAAGAATTATGGATAGGTGCACCAAGAATGCAAATCCTTTAGGACTTTTACATGATCAGCGAATACACATGAAATTAAAGGAGAGATAGTAGAAGATAATTATATGGCAGGATTTACTTGATGACACAAAATGTTAGGCAGTCGAAAAAAAAAAAAGTAAAATTAGTGTAAAGGAAAAAGAATATCACGATGGATGTGCGATAAAACTAGAAAGCATAGACTTAAAAATGACCACACTTGTGGTTAAGATAGCACCTATTCAAAATGAAATAGGAGGAGATGGTTTGAACGTTCACAATGTGCAACTTATATTTATGAATGCTTTAGGTAGGAAAAGTGATGCTATTTAAATTAAGGGAAATAATGAAAAGGATTATACAGATCAAAGTTAGCATGGGCTGAGATATTGAAAAAAGATGTAAGTTATTATGGTTTAACTGAAGGATTTAACAAAAGACATGACGAATGAGAGAGCAGAATGGATGAAAGTATTCAACTACATGGCCCCATATAGTTGGAAGAGTAGAATGGATAAAGATTCATGTTGCTGACCCCACAATGATAAACTAATATAAACAAATTGATCAACATCAGCTAAAATTTCAAGATCTGTTAGAAGTTTCTCAACTACAAAGTGGATTAGAATTATACAATTGAGAAAAGGAGCTTGACAAGAACTTAGTTGTACAAGAAAATGCCATAATGCAAGATCAACATGACATAACATTTACACTTTCAATTTGAATGTTGGACCAGCTCAGGAAAATAAGTACACATATATTCATGCCTAAGGAAATCATATCACCCACTCAACAGGTAGACAAGCATGGGCAAATATACTAATATACATTTAGAGAAATAGTTACTGAAGTTCTATTCCCTTAAGCCCTTCAAAAGTGTTCTTCCCAAACAGAGATGGTTAGAAATGGCAGAAATTCAAATGCCATTCTTCTTTAATCTAACCTTATAAAGGTGTTCTACTTGGAGTAGAAATAGTTACATTATCAAGAATTTCACAAATCAAAGCAATAATGTCCGAAGTCTAGAAATTTTTTTATTGGTTGGAAAACTACAAAAAAAAAAAAAAAAAAAAAGAAAAAAAAGAAAGAAGAAGAAGTAAAACTACCCTTTTCAAACATCAGTTATCCGCTATGTCACTAAAAATACCACCCAGACAAACATATTTTTTTCTGTCATATCCTTAGACAAATCATAACCCTTCACTTTCCAAATGAAAGGGACATGACTATGAATTCAAAGCATGCAGCACAAAATAATAAAATAAAATAAAACAGCAAAACACCTGCTAATTGCACGATGACCAAATTATTCAAAGTAATTTTAAATATCTATTGTATCCTTTAAATAATTACCTACAAAGTAAAAAAAAAGGCCTGAAGCAAGAAGAATATAGGGATTGAGAGTGTAAAGAAATGGGAAAGACAAGAAAAGAAAAGCCAGAAAAAATAGAAATCGAATAGAGAGGGGAAAGATAGAACTGGTGGAGAAGGAAGACGATGCAAACTTAATCACAAGGAAATAGTGAGAGATGTATTTAAAACCAGATCTGTTATTAAACTAGTCAAGCAGTTCACAGTATAGTCAGTTTGGTCCAGCCAGTCACACTGGAAGTAGTAAAGCAACTCTCTCTCTTCATCTTCTAGCACAGCAGATTTCTCTAATAAGCAATCTCTCCCTACAATAATGATGATCCATCATAGCTAAATCCTTCTTTTTTACTTTTTGCTATTTCAGTTTTGCATATCTAACAGCAGTTTTGAATTTCTATGCAATCACTTCAAAGGCTTCTTTCCTTTTCTTTAAAAAGAATTTGGGTGCAGTTTCTTTGAAGGTTTTCTAAGACAGCAATTAGCCTGCCTGTTTGATATATACATACATACATTTGCATAGAGGAGTCGAGGTCCACATGAAAAGAAAAAACTGGTGGCATTGAGGTGGGATAGAATTAAGAAAGGCCATAGATGTTCAAATGCTAATTCACTGATGCTCGTAGATGACTAAACCCAAATCATGTATCCTACGCAAACCTATATATATTTGCACATACAAACCCAATAATAAATATTCCCATATATAGAAACATAAATGAGCAACATTCATATCCAATAATAAATTAAAAAAATGGCTTTTCATTTTCTCATGTCAAGCTGCTGTAGTGGAGGAAAGATTAGGGCTTTGTTGATAAGAAGTTCAAAGTTGTGGCAAGGAAAAAAGGAGAAGCCAAACAAGGGCAAGCCAGAAATGGATTTTGCTAACTCAACTCAACTAAGCCTTTTTTTCTGAACTAGATGAGGTCAGCCACATGAATCTTAAGTCACAATTTAGCTCTATCCAAAATCACAACTTTTAGAAAATCACAATTGATCATATATTACTTCATCATCTCCACCCAAGGCCTTGTTGCTTGTGGTAACCTAGCTATTAATTTCTAACTCTTGTGGTAAAACTATGGTCTAAACTAAAGATAAGAGAAGGACAAGGAGATGAAAGAACTAGAACAAAACAAGAAGAATCAAAATGACTAAGAAGCTCAAAGCAAAGTAGAAGACAATAGGTCATAAAAGTAGTTTCTAATATGATATGTACTTGAATGGACAATTACCCACCCCCTCCCCCAAAAAAAAAAAAAAAAAAAAAAAAATTATCAACGTTTTCTCATCGTTAAGTCGAATCTTCACCCAAATCACTTCTTTGCTCCTTTAGGTTTGAAAGGATGGGGCTTTCACATTCTCAATTCAAGTCTGTGGTCAGTTCTTCTTGGTTGAATCAAGATTCTTTCATAGCAGCATCAAATATTTTGAAAGACAAAGCAATGGAATGTTTATGAACCTTGTTACTATATTTAACCCTTCATTATGCATACTGTGCCAAACTCCAGCAATCTTGTCATAATACCCATGAGAATTTGGGAACATTAAATCTACCAAATCATGCTTGTGCCAGTACCACTAACAAACATCCCAAGAAATATTTAATTCTAGATCTTTGCATAATAACAGGATTAATGTACACTATATGAGTATTCATTAAGCCAATTCCCAATATCCAAAAATATTACCTACTCCATCCTAGTCATTCCATTTCTGCCACACAAACTCAAAGAAATTTGAGAATGAAGATATTTAGTTGTCTGTATTCATTGGTCTTTCCCTTTGAAGTCTTAACATGAATGGTTTTAAAAGGATAAAGAGTTGATGACTTCACTTTTTTTGGAACATTTAAATTCAGAGGATTTTGAAGACTTATTTATTTAGGTGTTAGCATCTGACTCAACATTCTCAATTTGATACAAACCCAATACCGATCAAATCAGTTTGACAACACCCATCAACTTCTTTAGTTATTCCGTTTTAGCATTCATTGTCTTGTATAATCATGCAAATCCAAATTTTCTCTAACTTGATTAAGCACAATTCTCCAAGGACATTCAAACTTCCTTGTATAATATTGCTGGCTCTGCAGTTCACCACTCGTACAAATTCTATTGTCATCTCCAGAGAATATACAGAAGTGAAAGGAATAGGGATTGATTAAAAAGATAATAGAGATAATAAGAAAGAGAAAGGTAGAAAAGAAGAGATAGAAGGGGTGGAACGGAAGAGATTCAGAAAATGAAAAAAAAATTCTTTGGCAAATAATACATGTTTTTCCCATCGAAGGGCTAACAAAAATATGTCGTAAAATTGAACACCTTCCATCTTAACAACATGAAAGAACTAGCACAGTAACAACAATCGGATTTCACCATTAGGACTGTCACACATTTCTTTTTCTTTTTCTTCTATAAACTATTACTACCCTCAGTAAACCAATTCAATCATTATTCAAAATTCCCTACATATCTTTGCTTACAGATTCAAAATAAAAGTGGACATGACGAAATAAAGACGTTCAAAACGCTGCTGAAGAAACGATTGCCACGCTAATGATTCTAGAGATAGATAACAGCTAGGATTAAAGAGAGAAGAGGATAAAGCAGAAAGGGAACGGATTTGTACCAGACGGGTTTGATAGGGAAAATTGAGTATGTGAGCTCTGATCTTCTTCAAGTGCTGTCAGAATGCGCTGGCATCATAGGGCCACAACGTCCGGAGACTTCGGTCGGTGGGCGGTTAGCCGGCAAAGGATGTGGACAACCCCGCTCGTTGCTTAGGCGGAGCCGTAACAGTATTAAACCGTGAAGATAACCAATGGATTAAACCGTAAACTCCTTGGATGAAACAAATAGGAATTTATTCTGATTCAATATATTAAAAGATTTAAGTTTAAATATATATATATATATATATATAAAAAAAGCTCAATTGATATTTAGTATAAGTGTAACACACTTATATTAATTTTATCAAAATCAATGAATGATTTTAATTTTATTCGTTATAAGTTATTAGAAATTAATATAAATTAATATGATCTGTTGATTTTGACTAAATTAACGGTGTAAGTTGTAGTATGAGTGTTTTGTACTTATACTAGATGTTAATTGATCATTCTTCTATGTATAGATATATTAATATAATATATATATGAGAAAGGATCAATTAACATTAAGTATAAGGGTAAAAGATTTACACATAATCTTAACCGTTGATTTGGTCAAAGTTAACGGATGAGATTAATTAACGGCAAATTAATTATTAGAAATTATTGAAAGAGAGAGAAGGGATCAATTGACATAGGTGTAAGTGTAAAAAACTTATACCAAATCTTACACCGTTGATTTGGTCAAAATCAACGGATAAGATTAATTACAGCTATTTTCTAATAACTTTCAATAATTAATCTACAATTAATTAATCTAATCCGTTAATTTTGACCAAATTAACAGTGTAAAATTTGATGTAATTTTTTATACTTACACCAATGTCAATTAATCCTTTCTTATATATATTATATAATATGGCATAATATTATATATATCACAGCATAAACTTGAATTAATAAATTATTTTCTTCTTAAAAATAGAATATAGAAATATATTTCTATTTTTTATAAAAATAAAAAATAGAAAATATGTATATTAATGGATTATATATAATTATTATATATTATTAGTAAGCTAATTTTAGGAGCGTTCAATAAACCAAACAAAACCGATTAGACTGTATAAACCGAACCAAACCATATAGTATGGTTTGGTTTGAATTTGATATTTAGACAAACCGTATAAACCGAACCGAATCAAACCAAATCATATAGTTTATACATATACAAAACTAAAAATCCTATCTTTATATATATAATATATTTTTATTATTTGATTGTATATTTCTTCTTTTTGTTATCTTTTATATTTATATATCATTTTAATAATTGATTATTTTTCTTTTTTTAGAGTATAATTTCTATTAATGATGGTGAAATTCTATAAAATAGTATAAATATATTTATTATAAAATATATAACTACTATGGTTAATTAATAAATAATGAATTTATTAAGTTAAACATGTTTATGGGTAACCAATTTTTAGGAAAATTCTGTTAAAATTTTTATAAAAATAGTGAATTTAATGTATTTTATTTTGTAAATCACAAACCATAGTTTGAAACTAAACCAAATCGTCAACCATGGTTCGATTTAGTTTATAAAAATTACAAACCATAAAATATAGTTTGGTTTAAATTTGAGTATCAAACCGAACCACGAACACCCCTAACTAATTTTATTTGTAGTAGATCAAATATAATTAAATTATATTTTTAAATTTCATAAAAGAGAAAGGATCAATTGATACTAGTATGAATGTAAAATATTTATAACAAATCTTATACAGTAAATTTCATCAAAATCAATGAATAAAATTAATTAATATTTTGAACAAAAATAAATGTAAAATAAAATAGTACAAGACAGTTGTAATTAATCTCATCCATTAAATTTGACAAATTATTATTGTAATTACATTTGTATCAATTGATCATTTCTCATTCAACAATTTGAATTCGGATTTTATTTCGGATATCATATTTTATTCGGATTTGGATATGGTAGTACTAAGCATATATCTTATAAGATTTTAGGTCGGATTCGGATATAGTATACAGCTATCGGATTCATATCCAAATCTACCATAATCCAGTCTGAATTTGATCCATCGATATCCCTATTTGTACTCAATATCTTGAAAGGTTTAAAATAAAAAAGCAATTTAAAAAGTAATTTAATTTTTTAAAATTTAAGTTATAGCATGAATTTGAAAAATTGTAAATATATTTTTAAAAAAAATTATAAGTATAATATTGTAAAATTACAATTAGAGGTTTGCGAGGAATTATAAATATAGAATTATAAAATTACAAATATAGAACTATAAAATATTATAAGTTGTGATTTGTAAAATTATAAAGAGGTGTAAGAGATATTAGAGGTTACAAGTATAGAAATATAAATTTTACAAGCAGACTTGTAAAAAATTATATGTGAGCACATATAAAATTACAAGTAGACTTGGGCGTTTAGCAAGCAGTGTTCGTGGTAGTAAGACTCGAGAGGAGGCAGTGAGATCATTAGTAAGCCGTGTTCCTGATTGAGTGAAAGAGATGAAAAACTTAAGAAAACGGTTGACTAGAAGTAATTCTAGTAGGTCAATAGCAAATTCTAGTAAAAGTACAGAAAGTGATAGAATAGATAGAGAAAATCAAAGATTTGGTGATTTGATACTTACAAGTGATTAGCAAGAAAGTTCAAAATTAAGTATAGTAAGAATAGAAAATCATTTATCAAATTGGACAATCTCTAGAGAAAGCTTTAGAAATATTTATCAAAACAAAGTGTTTGATTTTGGTTATCAATATGCAATAAAAACACAAGAACAAAATATATCTTTGAAAGAAAATATCCAACAAATTCAATTATTATTAGCAGAGACAATTAGAAATCACAAAGAAAAATATAGATCTATCCACGTAGAATTAGTTCAAATAGCAATTAAACCCTTATTTAGATTAGGAATTAATACACCCACTTGCATAGCATTAAGAGACACAAGATATAATAATTTTAGAAATTCTCTTTTAACATTAATAGAAACTAATCTTTGCAATGGTCCTTCATATTTTGATTGTTTTCCTAGTTTTTCAATAGATCTAAATGATGCAAATATTTTAGATGTCTTAACTATGAAAGTTCAAACGAAAAATTTACATTTGAAAGTTGGAACTAGCCCTATGGCAATAATTTATAGAATGTATTATAAATTAAAGAAAACTATGATTAATCCCAGAGCACTTAAGAGTTCACCTAGAAATTAGACATTATTATTAGAATATAAGCCTCAAAACACATCAAAGTACACTCCCACAAAGGTTAAAATGGGAAGAAATAGTAAATAATGGTGAACGAAAATTTAAAAATGAAGTACCACTAGTAGAAAGACACAAGAACACTTAGAAATAGTCCTAAAATCACTTAAGATTAGGGGTTTTCAAAGGTTTGGTTCGGTTTGGTTTTGGACATTTTCCAAACCGAACTAAATATGCATATTCTAAAATTTTTTGGACATGATCGGTTTTGTCCTTTTAAAAAAATTGAACCAAACCGAACCGACCTAAGTTGTTTTGGTTTAGTTGATTTGATAAATTCTGGTACAGTTTATGCTCTATGGTCTTCAATTTAGGTGGGAAACAGGGACTTGGGTTTGCTACCCGGGTCGATGTGTAGACAGATCTGGAAGGCTTCAATGGCAAAAATTAGGTGATTGCAAGGAAGACGACCAAGATTGTGGTTGAAGATGAAGGAGATAAGCCCAAATCCCAAATGCACAGTCGAGATCTGTTTGTCATGCTGTTTGAATAAGAAAAGGATTGGCGCTACGAAAAAGAGAAGACGAAGAATAGTACAATTTAGAGTGAGAGTGGGAGTGAGGGCGAGAATGGGGAGGTAGAAAGCGAGATTGGGATTGGGAGGGCGAGCTTGAACAAGAGTTTTGAACCGGAGTAAGAGTGGGAGCGAGATGGAGAGCGAGATGGAGACCAAGAAGAACCTAAACCAAACGCCGATGGAGTCACCGGCCGAGCTCGGCCTTTTTTCGCCATGTTTCTACAGCCAGCAAAAGGAAGATCCTACCGTGGAGAGGGAAGAGAAGCCCTCAGCTGCATTGTGCAACCGCAGGAGAGGGGTGTTAGAGAGAAAAGAGAGTAGATTAAGAAAATAATCAGTTTGGTTTGGTTCAGTTTGTCTTTGGCACAAAACCGAAAACTGAACCAAACCGATCAGTTTAAGGATTTTCAAAACCGAATTAAATTGATTCTTTTTAATTTTATTTGATTTTTGGTGGGTTTGGTTCGGTTTGGATTAGTCCATTCAATCCGGTTCGGTTTTGAACACCCCTACCTAAGATGAAGATCGAAATGTTAACATTAAATTTGAATTTAGAATTTATAGAAATGAAGAAGGAACATCCATATTGAAAGAAGATTTTGAAAAATCTAGGTTAAGAGATCTAGGTTAAGCACTAGTAATTTATTAAAATTTAAAGAAGCAGATTTTAAGCCATAAATCCCAAATGCGGTATACAAAGACAACAAATCTAGTGGATCTATGTCCTCAACTAGGTCTAATGTACTTTCCCCTAAATCACGTCTAGGAATTAATATGATAACTAAAAATTTGAAATAAATAAAGAATATATTAGAAAAGAATTTATGAGTGGGGAAAATAGACAAAATAGAAAGGATTATTTTAGCAAATATAATGCTAAGAAAAGAGAATTACTATGAATTAAAAATATATTTTAAGGAAAATATTTTCTTTTTTGATTGGTTTTCCTAGCAAGATGAAAGTAGTAGAAATTATATGCTACCCAGATGGTCAACTAAAGAAAATTCAGAATACCCCCCATTAAAAAGAATAAAAGTCAAAGTAGATGATTATTCAGTCAAGGCAACCCCCTTTAAAACAAGTAGAAAAAAAGATAGAAACGGCTAGTCAACTTTAGAAGGTATTACAAAGATATATGAGCAAAATAATTATTCAAATATAATTCAAATATAATATTACATAAGTTAGGTCAACAAGTAGAATCTTTAGTAAGATGAGGAAGTAAAGAAATAGCAACCTAGAGTTAATAAGGAAAAAGAAAAAGGGAAAGGAAAAGAAAAAATAGAATTATCACAACCATTAATAAAACCCCTTGATTTAGGAAAAGAAGAATTCAAGTTACCTAATAGATATGACCCAGAACTTTTGGAAAAAGTGCAAAAAAGACTAGAAAAATTAGATATAATAAATCTAGATGTAAGAAATAAAGAAACCATTGAATCAGAAAGTGGAAAATCAGAAGATGAAGAAGAAAATTTAGCAAATGTAATGGCCTGATTTAGTTTTCATTTTTCTTTTGGACTATTGTGCCATAATTGAAATGTTTGGGAGTGAATTTGAAAAGTAGTGGACTAAAATGAACAAAACAAAAGTTTGTGGGGCCAGATGGAAAAAAAATTTAAAAAAAAATGGAAAAAGGAGACCTTCGGCCGGAAGCTAGCCGAAGGATGTAGAAGGAAATTCACTCCAATAGGAGCTTAACAGCTCGAAAATTACTTTACAACTTGGTATATACAGATAAACAAGGCTGAAGGAAGGAGTAATCAAGAAAATTGTGAGAAGAGAGGGAGAAACCGAACTAGGAAACGCCGGAGGCATCGATGGAAAAAGTTTGAGAAATCTGAGATTCGAGCACGTTTTGCTTCGATTAAAACCCATCAATCTGTTCGCCGGCCTTGATTACACCATTTCTGGCTTCCGCGGATGAAGATAAGTCAGATTGTGCTTGTATTTTGAGCTTTGGAAGATCCGGGTTTGTTACAACCCGGATGTTGGTTTAGGTGCTTTAGTCGGGCAAAAGAGAAGGGACCCGGTTGGGTCGAGTCCTGCACAGGGTTCGACCAAGGCTGCGGGCTCGGGCTCAGTCAGGGCTGCAGGGCTGCAGCCCTGAGTTGTGGGCCAGCCTAGAAGGGGGGAGTTGTAAGTCCGGGCCAGGGGGTCGAGCGGAGAAGACGAACTCGGATGAAACGGGGTCCGTGCAAGCATGGGTCGGGCCTACTTAGGCTCGGGTCCAGCCGGGTTAGGCCACAGCCCGTAGGCCGACCCACTGTGTCGGGCTCGACCCAGTTGAACTGTAGGGCCGCGAGCTGAGTCGTAGGCCAGCCCAGGTGGGGGTTGGGCTGAGTCGACTCAGCCTAGTAAGAAAGGAGGTGGGTCAACTCTCTAAGTTGACCAAGAAGGGAAAATTAGGATATGTTATTCCCAGTGATAAGAAATTGAGGATAAGGGTTGTCTGGGATAGTGAGGATGGCATAATCTAGGATTTGAGGGATTAAGGTTATGGGAGTTGACTGAATCGGCCAGAAATGGTTCAATGTTTGACCGACCGGTTCAGTGGTTAAATCAACTCGGATTTGGGAAGTTGGACTGGTTCTGGATTCAGGAAGAAAATACCTATCAAACCAAGTGAGTTCAGGAAATTTTGGGTGATGAGTTCGAGGTGAATCGGTTGGTGTAGTGTGGTTCCTTTCGGATGACCGGTTTACCAATTTTTAGGCCGGTTCTTGAGGAAATTGAACCGGTTCCTGGTTTAATATGATGAAACCTAGTTAATCATGAAATTTGGTGATGTGTTGGGTGTTCGGTTCATAGTAAATTGGCCTCAATTTGCGTGCCAAACATTTAGGATTAGGGTTTTGGCCCAGTTCGGCTTAATTTTTAGAGGTTTTTGGCCGGTTTAGAGTGGTTCTTAGAGTTTTTGGGCCTTCTAAATCCAATTTTGAGGGTTTCGTGCCCGATTGAGATGAGTTAGAAGTGTTTTGAAATGCGTATTGGGAGCCCGGACATGGGGGAAGTCCCGGGCCACTTCCGGTGAGTGCGTCTTTTAAGAGTGAATTCAGTTTCTGTTGTAACTCATGGTTTGATGATTGTAGATACTCCAGAGGAGGTCCGCTTCGATCACTGACTGTCCATTGAGACTTGATACCCGGTTTTGACGTGTCCGGTGAGTGACAGTACTCTCTGTACATGTGTTTGCATTTTAGTTTTCTGTTAATTTCTGTGTTTTGATTTTTGAGCTATGTTATTATTTTTGGTGCATGTATCTACCTATTTTAGAGTATGATAAGCTTGAAATTATTTCTGTAATCACATGTATATCTTTGCCTTAGTGATATGTGTGTTAATTGTTAAGTAAATCTGTCATTGATTTGTATGTGATTCTGGTTTTTTGGTTCCCACTCTGGTTTTGTTTAGTGGTGCCAGGGACTCAGCCACTGGATGGTTGGCCACTGTAGCGTGCGGGGAGTGCCCTGGGCCCAAGGATGTGACAAGTGTGATTCTGATTCTTATCAGTGATTCTGGTTCTAGCACGGGATCCCAGTGTGACATATGTGATATGTGATCTGATTCTGATTCTAGGACGCTAGGGGCTTTGCCGTCTGGCAGTTGGCCACTGTCGCGTGGGAAGCACCCTAGGTCTACCTGTGACTCTGATTCTGATCCGGGATGCCAAGGGTTCAGCCGATGAATGATGATTTGTCGTAGCGTGCTGGGAGTGCCCTGGGTTTGTACGGTCTGTCGTCGTAGTGTGCAAGGAGTGCCTTGGATCCACATGTGGTTCTGATTCTAATACTCTGATTTAATTCTGATTTTCTGATTATGACTGTGCATATGAAACTACATGTATTAAGTTAAACAATGTGACTTTTGTAAATTGTGTTGTTATTTGAGTCATATATGTGTTTTAAATGATTTCAGTTCCTGCCCTAGTGTCGGTTCGTCGCCGCTGCACTGATTCGATTGTATGGGTACTTTTTGTATATTTACTTTTTGTACTCTAGATGCTCCATATACAGTCAGACGTGTTTTGTTATTTGTAGTTATATGGATGGGTTCTGAGGAGATATTTTGTCTACTTCGTTCTGGGTCGGAGCTTACTAGGATTGGTACGCCAGTCCTAGTGCCGGTGACGTGCCCGGGTTGGGGCGTGACAGTAAATCAACTAGAAAGAAGAAATGATTATACAAAATATGGAAATACAATAAATTATTATCCTAAACCGTCATTCCCTGATATGTAATATGAAAAAATTATATAAGAGAAATTAAACAGTATTATGGAGATAATTTAGCAATTTGGAATATAGATAGACTCAATAAACACCAAATTCTAGCAACATGTGTAGAAACATTTACTTATGCTTGGTCTACAAAATTTAAATTAACTAGCAATGAGCAACACATAGCAAAAGCAATAATTTATGGACTTAATGGATGTCTTAGAAATTGGTGGAAAAATTATTTAGCAGATGTAGATAGACAGATGATATTGAGCAAGACAAAAATAAAACAAGAAATCACATATGAAGAAACGTCTAGAAGTACTAAAGAATCTGATGCTGTTAATACTTTAATTTATGCAATAATCAAACATTTTGTAAAAGACCCATAAAGATTTCAAGAAAAAACCACTGAAATATTAGCAAATCTAAATTGTCTCTCTTTAGAAGATTTTAGATGATATAGATATGTTTTTATCACAAAAGTTATGACTAGAACAGACTATAATACAACTTATTGGAAAGAAAGATTTATAGTAGGATTACCTAGATAATTTGGAGAAAAGGTTAGACAAAGATTTAGAGAAATTTATGATGGAAATATACCTTGGCAATATTTAACTTTGGGCAATTAGCACCAATAGTAAATAGTGAAGGAGTAGCATTATGTACTAATTTAAAATTAAGAGCAAAACTAAAATCAGAAGAAAAAACTAATAGAAAATAATTAGGAGAATTTTGTTATCAATATAGATATGAGAAAATAGTAGCACCATTTAGAAGGAAAAAGAAAAATCCTAAGAAATATTATAAGAAAAATTATAGAAAGAAGAAATATCAAGAAGATAGTGGAGAAAAGAAACATAAAAAATATAAAAGATATAAGAAATATTCAAAAAATTCTAAGAAAAAGAAAAAGAAATATAAAATGTTATAAATGTGGAAAATACAGACACTATAGTAATGCATGTAAAATAAAAAAGAAAATTAAAGAATTAATTCTAGATAATGATTTTAAAGATCAAATAATGAAAATATTAATTGACACAAATAAGGATAGTAGTAGTAGTGAAGAATATAGTTCAGATATAGAATTTTTTGAAATAGTAAGTTCATCAGAATTTTCAGATACTAGCAATGAAAATTGTGACCAGGAAGAAGGAATATATAGATGTAAACACCTTAGTATGATTAAATTAGAAAAAACTATGTAGGCATTATTAATAGTATTATATGAAGAAGTTAGGAAATTAGAAGAATGGTTTAAATCATTAGAAGGAATAGAAAAATTACATAACCTAGGAGTTTATAACAACAAAAGAAGAGCAAACTTGAGAATACAAGCCATCACACTTGCGAACTCAAAGTCTTTGCCTTCGAAAATCTTTGCAAGTCTTGAAAGTCAACTATTGTAATTCCCTTAAAATTTCCTGACATTTTCATAATAGAAGTCTTTCTTCTATTCACACTTTGCAATTTCCCTAAATCTCCCTAGGCCTCACATGGTATCAGAGTCATTATCCATCTAGTAAAGGGAAACCATGGTAGATTACATCTTCTCACCTGCAGATAGGTATAAAGTTGCATTAAGATATTATAGAAAACTTGTTGAACTAGATAGAGTGATGATTTTTCTTACTTCTGAAGGAGAAGATTATGCTAGACATGACTTTTATATGCAAGCTTATGAGCATGATAAATAATTATTAGAAAAAGCTATGAAACCAATTGAGAAATATATTTTCTAAATCTTGAATATCTCTTTATCTGTCACATCTTCTAAAGCTTTGTTATCTCTTTCTTTATATCATTTACTTTACCGCTACTTGAAATTGTTATTGATTCTATTTGATTACTTTTAACTCCTTTTATTAAGTTTCTATATCTTTTGTTTGGGTGTTTGGCCAGCGGTGTTCTTGGCAATAAGACCCGAGAGGAGGCAATGAGACCATTGGTAAGCCGTGTTCTCGATTGAGTGAGAGAGATGGAAAACTTAAGAAGAAGGTTGACTAGAAGCTATGCTCACTCATAAATTCTTTTCTAATATATTCTTTATTTTTGTCAAATTTTCTAGTTATCATATTAATTCCTAGATGTGATTTAAGAGGAAGTATATCAGACCTAGTTGGGGACATAGATCCACTAGATTTATTGTTTTCGTATACTACATTTGGAATTTCTAATTTAAAATCTACTTCTTTAAATTTTAATGAATTACTAGTGCTTAATTTAGATTTTTCAAAATCTTCTTTCAAATTGGATGTTCCTTCTATATTTCTATAAATTCTAGGTCCAAATTTAATGCTAACATTTCTATCTTCATCTTGGGTTATTTCAAGATTATTTCTAAGTGTTCTTGTTCTTTCTACTGGTGGTACTTCATTTTCAAATTTTCATTTTACCATTATTATATATATATATATACTTATATACATAACATATATATATATATGTGTGTGTGTGTGTGTGTGTATAATTAAATAAGTTTTAATGTAAATAAATAAATAAAAATAAATTATTATATATATGAATAACTGTATACATTATATATATTTAAAATAATTTATATATAGATATATATATGTGATGACATATATATTTATTTAAAGTTTTACATTTAAATAAATTTATGTAAATAAATAAATAAAAATAAAATATTATATTTATAAATTAATCAACTAATATAATATTTATAAAAAATGTTTTTAGTATAATATGTGTAACATAGTTATTACTACTGCCAAGCTGACGTGCAGTAACCCTAAAAAAAATCTTTTTAATGGCAGTGACTTTGCCGCCCAGCCAAAAAAAAAAGGAAAAAGAAAAAAGAAAAACCTGTCATGCAATCATTAAACGTCATCCCTTAGCACACTCCCCTTGTCTCTCATGAATAAATACCACTCCCCTCCACTTTGAAAAGCAAAGTGCATGACATGAAAAAACAGAGTGGATAGGGAACCGGTGGGAAAATCTATCTCTTTCTCCTTCACTCTTCTCCTGTTGCTGCATCCCACGAAGGTGAAACATGAAGGTCTAAGCACTCACACTAGCATATTCTTTGGCACGGTGGGTCGATTGAGTTATAACTTCAACATCTACATTGTCCTGATTCTCGACTCGCACACCAACGTTGATGAGTTCAAGCTCATTGATGCCCAATCTGTCAATTACAATGGCCACTTCCTGATGCCATCTGCCACACCCGTCATCCTTTCTCTCCTCTCTCTTAAAGCTCTCAACACCACACCACCCTTCCCCCTCATCTATGTTATGGAGTGCAACAGATCATCAAGCGTGTACTTGAATGCCATGTATTTTAAGGGCGTCGTTCACTCTCCGAGGAGATCCATGCTCTGTGTCCCGAACCAGGATCAAGTGCTCCTGGTGAGTAATCAACAATCCAACGGTCAGATTTTGATGAAGGACTGACCTAGTGTGGTGGGGGATTACTCGGTTACGTTTTGACTCATGAGAATTCGAGCATGCCTTGGACAAGTTGGGCGGCTGTCTACTTGACCCAACTCACGACTGGGCTAACCAAAAGGTTGACTCCTTATGGTGTGGCCGATTTTAGCTCCGTTGTGTCACCGTTGGGGGAGTGGACAACAATGGTGTCATTTGGAGAGAGAGATTGGGGGGCAAGATTGACGAGCTTAATACTAATATTTACATATTCAGTATTGGAGATGGATTAGGTCAAGTCAAGGTGTTGGAGCACAGAGGGTGGCCAATTTGGGCTGACAAGTCCACTCTGTACTGTCCTAGGAGAGGGGATGATGGGCGGTGGAGTGTTTATAGGGCTACACTTCCTAGAACAAATATATATAATATTAAATAAAAATAATAAAAAAAAAGTTTCCTAGAATGTCGCCAGAAAAATCGTCAAAAATTCCGTTGGAAATTTCTGATGAAATTTTTGCCAAAAATCACATTGAAAATCTTGATGGAACTTCCAACTTCATTTTTGATGGGTTTTTTTTTTTTTTTTTTTTTTTTTTTTTTTTTTTTTTAACAATGGAATTGTTCCTTCAAAAATTTCTAGCAAAAAGCCTTTTTCCATCGGGAATCATTTCTGACAACTATTTTTTCAATGATAGTCTGTCCGTCAAAAATGTTCATTTTCGATGGAAATATTACTTTTTTTGATGGAATTTGTCCATCGGAATAACCTATTTTCTTGTAGTGCTATTGCGATGACAAAACCATTTGTGCTCTTAATGGCAAGCAATTTGACGTCCTCGGGTTGAAGTTGAACTCTTTCCTCAACTCTTTACCTAGCTAGGTTGCAAGTTTTCTCCCAAGAACGGTTGCAAAATACTTGTAGGGAAGATTTTGTTGGTAGTGTTTTTTATTTTTCAAAGACTTTTTGACGAGCAATAACTCCTTTTTTTAATAGAGAAAAAGAGTTCTAAAGGGTTTGGAGTTACAAGGGATGAAGGAACGCCAAAAGATAAGTCTCCTCTTCTAAAGCAATATTACATAAGGCTAAAAAAACTCAAAAAATGTCACCATAGTGCACTGCAATGCACTAGACATGGAAATATCGATGCTTGGTGCACTGCGATGCCCATGAATGTGTTATAGCATGCCTAGATAACCTATGATGTTATAGTGTGCCTAGACAGCCTATGGCATTCTATAGCTCATGCTGTAGTAGCACTATAATAAATTATTTTTTTAATCATTTTTTTTAACAAAAACTACTTATACCCAAACTCTGAAAAAGATTTCTCACCAACCCAAACCTCTTAAAGATCCTCCCTAGATCACAACTCCCTCTATTAGCAAAAACGATCTCCCTTTGCTTTTCAACTCTGATGCTGTGGGAAAAGGACCATCTCAAAATTTTGGATAAGCTGTTCTACTTGGACTTAGGCTTCCTTGGGGCCTAATGTTGGGCTTTGCGAGCCTTGCATCTTCCCAAGATTTGGATGTCTTTCTATTTATCTTTTGAATCATGCATCGATTTTGACCTTTAAGTCATTGGTTTTGGTTAGAGATTGGCTTATCTTTGCCATGAATGGATTCTAGTGGCTAGATCACCATCGTAAGGCACTACTACTTTGTATTGGCTACCACCATCTCCATGGTTTGTTTCAAGGTATCCGTGCAAATGCCATCTTTTTTAAGATGATACTTATATTCTCAATGGTAGTAAATAGGGTTATTCTCCCATGAAAAGAGTTGCCAAGGATGACTTGGCAAAAGTCAACCACCTCACATACCATATTGTCAATGAATTGGTTAGTGATGGCGTAGCATAGTTTGCATTGCTGCTCAACCTCCTTGTGAATCCATCATAAGGTATAAAGGTGAGGGTGTGGTGTCATATCTTCGAACCCAATCTCTCAATGAGACTTTCGGAGATTAGGTTTTTATTACCTTGTGTGTCAAAGATTTCTTTAACAACTTCATGTTCAATCTGTATTTGTATGGTGAATAGCTTCTGTTTAGGGTTAGGTGAGGTACATGGGGTTAGGCTTGTTTCCTTCAGCGTGGCCATCAAGGACAAACTTAGTTTTGCATTCATCAAATGTCGTAACTCTACCATATCTCTTATGGTCTCTATAGCAGTTGTGCGCTTCTTTTTCTTATCTTTTTTCCATTTCTTTGAAAATAACATTGGATAAAGTTCAACATCCCTATTCATTGTACATAGCTATGTTGCACTTCTCATAATATTTATCAGTTCTAGAGGGGTTGGAAACTGGATTACCTTTTTTCTTTTTGAATTCAAGTTCTTTGTTGCTCATAACCCAATTCTTCTACTCTATTGCCATAATAGTGTTGTTGGCTCTTGTTAGGTCATGGATTGGGATAGACTGAGTTCTACCCGAATCCTCTCTTGATTTTTAGAAGTATATTTTTTTTATAAGTGGCTAGATCTTACAGTGATAGCTCAAGTGTCATTTCTTACTTTTGAAACTTGGTAGTATACTCATGTACTGTCTTTTCCTTTTTCTGATAGAGTTTGTGTTATTGAATTCACGCTTTTTTAAATAGCTCATATGATAGAACCCCTTGAAAATGAGGCGCTTGAATTGTTTCCAAGTGATGTCCTCGGTTTCTCTACTTTACCATGGCCTTCTACCAAGGCTTTGCATGCCTAGTTATCTTTAAAGACATGTAGGCTACTTTCTAGACGTAAGAGAATTTCTGCAAAGAAAAATAATTTCTCGGTTGACCAAGCTAAGAGTCTAACCTTTCTAGATCTGCTTACCATCATGTATTAGTATTTTCATTTTAGCATCTATTTTGAATAGATCCCTGTTTAGGGTATCGATGTCGGCATTATCGGTGTCCTTCTCCTCACTATCATGTTTAGTAATATTACACCAAATGGGCATATAAGTGTTTCTCTCCTTTTTTGAGGGACAGGTAGCGGCATACTCCCTTTCCCTTGGAGGCATGTTGAATTGACTTTGAATCCATGTGAATATGGTAGCCATATCCAATGATAGATGTGCAACCCACTTTTCTAGACTAGGGTTTACCAAGGTTGTATCTTTGTTATTGTTGTTGTTGTTACTATCAATTATTCATTTGGTAGAGGTCTTTGCTGGCTAGTGATGATTTGTAGAACTGATAGAGATTCTTTAGCTCCCCTATACTTAGATTTAATTTGCACAATTCACAGTTAGGATCGATACTTTGATACCAATATTTGATCCTTATATTTTTGGAAATAATAAGAGGCTAATAGGATATCAAATAATTAGCAACAATCCAACGAAACCAAACTCAAATCAAGTATAGATGTAAGATAAAAACTGAATCAATTATTAAAATAGAAAGGCCAAATGTGTTGTTTATAATTAGTTTCAAAAAACCTTAATCATAAACCACTACTTCTTACAACGTATTATCAACATTTTTGGATGATCTCAGGGCGGCCGTGTAGACAAAACCCTTCGTACTCATAATAGTAGGCAATTCGATGTCCGAATGTTGAAGATGAACTCTTTGCTGCCGGGTTGCAGGTTTTCCACCAGTAATGGTTGTGAAGTTCTTGTAGGGTTTGCATATTTTGTTGGAAGTATTTTCAGTTTTTCTAAAGATGTTTTCATGAGCAACAACTACCCTTTTCGTAGAGGAAAGAGTTCTAAAGGGTTTTAGAGTCCTAATGGATGAAGGAAAACCAAAAAGTAAGTCTCATTTTCTGAAACAATCTTGAATGGGGATTAAAAACGCGGAACAAGTCACTTCAATGCACTACAATAGCCACGTAGTAATTCTTTCATTTTATTTATTTTTTTTACAAGACAAACTCACATATAAATTCTCAAAGAATCCCTGACCAACTAAAACCTCTCAAAGATCCTGTGGATCAAGCCAATAATTGAGGACCAGGAAAGTGAATTAACTTTTACACTTTTTCCTTTCTCCTCTTTCCTTTTCTCTCTATATATTCTTTCTTTTCACACGTTGTCTCTCTGAACCTAGCTGACTTTTCCCTTTGTAAACCCACTCATGGTTGTAGCGAGAAAGATAGCTATGGGTTCAAGAGGAAAAGAACGTGCAGAGGCTGGCATTGGTAAGGGAAAGGCTGGCATTGGTAAGGGAAAAGTGGTCAATGGTGATGAAAAAGGTGGTAGTGATGGTAAATGCCAGGAGTGTACGACTAATTTTTTTACATTCTATCATTCGTTTTCTATAATTCCCCTACATTAAAAAATATTTTATTGCACATGTTAAAAATAAGTTTTTTTTTCCTAATTCATTGATAATAAAATTGTATATCAGCCTACTACTCAATTATTGCACTAGATCGATAATAGTTGAAGTAAGGCTGTCAGTGAATTAGATTTTAATTTGAATATGACCTGAATTCAATTTAAATTTTAGTATTCAAATTCAATTTAAAAATTTGATAGATTAGATTTGATTATAAATATTTATAATCTAAAATAAGTGGATTTGATAAGATATTAAATGATCCAAACCGTTAAAAATCTGAATTTGAATTTTAATAATATATTTTATTAAATTAATAATTACATATAATATAATATTAATAAAATCAAAATTGTAAGAACTAAATTATAAAAATTAAAAATTAAAGTACTTATATGATTGATAGAAACTTAAAAATCAAAGAGTATTATTTTTTTCGAATCAGAATTTTTTAATTAAATTTCAGATCATTTATTAAATTTGAAAATGATTCAATACATACAAATCTTATAAGGTCTTAAATTAGATTCAGATACGAAATAGATAATTAGATTCGAATTCAAATTGGTTTGATTAAGATAAAATTAACCCATTTATAACCTTAATTGAGAAAAATAAAATATACAAATTCAACGTTGATGGCTGGGAATGTTTTGAATATTACCACTGTTGTTTGGTTATCCAATCATTATTATCATTATGCGAAGACCAAGACGACCTCGACCTCCACTATTGACTACTATAATACCTATAGAAGGAGCGCCATGCGCAACCTGGGCAAAGCATTTTTGAAATAATAATTCTAGCCTAACAAATGTTCGGGAATCGATAAAAGCCAGGTTTATGGAAGGGATTTGAAACTTCTCAACTTTGTAATCGAATTTTTGGGTTTATTTTGAAATTAGAATAGATAATTAAAATTTCACCAAATATTTTAAGTCTTTTTTTCTAGAGGAATAATTTGATGACTATTTATAAATTGTAAAAATAGATCATCCATTTCAAATTACAAAAGTTAAAGATCTCATGATTACATGAGGATCATTTTCCTAGTTCTTTCAAAAATGGTATCTCTATTAAGATATTGAAAGTCTAAGAATAAAAAATGTTGGTTTTGTACAAATTTTACTAATTATTTACAATGAAAAATAAATATTTAATTTGTCTGCTTGCTGTTAATTATATATTCTTTATTATTAAAAATGGTTAAATGAGTTAAATCTATTGGTGAGAGAAATTGGAGCAAAACCTTGAATCTTATTAAGTAGTGTCAAGCCTTTATGTACAAGTTGAGGATAATAAAGAAGAGGTTGTCAATGCAGATTTTGAATGATCAACAGAGATATGCAAAGAGTGTGTGTGTGTGTGTGTGTGTGTATATGTGATATTATTAACTGAAAAGGAAAGATACGAGAGTATTTCTATGAAATTCATAATAGTTCTCCTTATGTTGGCGCATTATTAAAAGTTGAAATGCTCAACTCTCTCAACAAAATATGAAAGCAAATTTGTCTTAATACGTTGTTAAGCATATTGACCAATTGCTATGAACAAGAAATGTGACAAGTGGCAAAGTCCATGAAATTTTATTTGCACAAATGAAATGTCAATCAATCACGTGTTTAGTTTCTACATGAAAAATCAAGTTTGCTGCAACATGAAGATGATAGCCATCTCATAAAACTACTTAATTTTCATACTTATATTAAAGTATTAGATAGGCTTTTCAGAGAAAAATTAACTTTTTGATGCCATTTTTATTTTCTTTTTAGGTTTGGTGGCTTTTATTCGGGTAATTAGACGTCATCCGGCCTATTGGATCAAGGTTTAGGGCTTGGCCCAATTGGAGTGGGCTTAATATATTGGTTCATATTTAATTAGGCCCAATTTGGTTATAAGATAGACCCAATTTTGTTAAATTAGGCCCAATCTGAAAATGAAGAGCCGAAATGACAAAAGCTTAATTGATTGATCTTTGTCTACAAAAGAGTGATAGCTTTGAGAAGTCCTCTCGTCACTCATGGGTTTTCACGCAAAAACAATCTCTCATGGTCAAAACCTTGGTTGTCTTGGGACTGTCATTTACTTGGAAAGGGAGTCTCAAAGAGCTTGAAGTCCTCCATGGCCGGCCACCTTTGCTTAAAAAAGGGGCCACACGGGTCAATCCAAGGCATGATCCTTGACCCACAATTCATATCATGCATTCATCAATAGCTGAATAATGAGAGAGAAGCAATGAATTCGAGATTTCATTCCACAGGGAGACTTGGCAGCTTTTGAAGAATTGGATCAAAATGGAGGGAAAGCACACAAGTGGCAATATTTTATTTGCCTTTTATTTTTTGCCTTCTTTCTTGTTTTTATCATGAACTAGAGTAGTCTTTTTCTAGAATTTTGCAGTTTTGAATGTGATGGTTATGCAATAGTGCTTATTTGAACGTAAGTGAATGACATCATGCACTTACATGAATTAGGTTAATGAGTTGAATATTTCATGCCAGGAAAATAAACTATGTTCACGTAATCTTTACATTGATCTTTTTGAATTAAGTCAAAATTGTAGCCTAGATTTTCACATAAAGTAAAAGTTGCCCTAATTGATAATGAATGCATTATCATGAAACTAGTGGTGGATTTGTAATTTTAGATCCACATTCACTATCAGAAGAAGTGTTATCAGTTACGGGTTTTAGTCGGGAATTCAAATTAATATACTTCTTTAGTTATGAAATTAGGAACAATGATTTAGTAGCAGATTCTTTCTTTTAAAAATTTGATTACAATATAGTTACCAATTAGTTAGGGATGATCTATAACTAAATTCTAGTTAGAGAATTACTTGATAAATCCAATTTTTTTAATTATTTTTATAACTAATTTGGCTGGAATTTATCGAATATTTCTGATTAATTTGGTTGAAAATAGCACTTATTTGTGATTTTATCTTTTTAGGGCTGAAAATTATAAAGTTGTTGCAAATTTTTAGATTGTAACTATTTTTTGTCACGCCCCGACCCCAAGCCCGTGACCAGCATTAGGGTCCACTGACCCTAATAAGTCTCAACAAAACAGTCAAACTCTAAAAATACAAAACATACACTAAAAGTAGTAATATCACATCTAAAAACCTCCCGAGATCCTATCTGACAGTATAAGGAAACTATTCTAGAATATAATAAGGGAAAGATACAAAAGAGAAGTGCCTGTACGTCGATCAAATTCGCAGTCGCTATCTCCCACACTGGCACACTAATTGAGACAGGTACAACCAAACAAATCTAAAAATGTTTAAAAACTATGAGTTGCGAAATTCAGTGAGTGCAGATGATACCTAACCTATGCATGTTGTATCTCGCCACAAATACAAAATCATACATATACAGTGATCAATATAACACATCAAACATACACTACGGATACCGTCATCTAAATATCAAATCACATCACCTCACATCATAGTACTAGACCGAGGCCTACAACTACGGGTCACCATACTCTAGTCGAGTTCCTGGCATCGCAATCACCTCGCACAACCCAGGCCGACTCACCACTGGACGCTATAAATCACTACACTCTAGCCAAGTTCCTGTCGTCCCCAAATCCCATCACATCCATGGCCCCTGCCTCCTCACATCACACATCACATCTGTAGCCTTTGCCGCTAGTGGCCCCTGCCACCTCACATCACACAACCATCCTCGCAAATAAGTCAAAAGTAATGTACATGCACATATACAGTTCACATCTCAAAACTAGTATCACATACTAACATAAACTCACTGACAGTTCACAAAACACATAACACATATCCCGAGTATAACATATAATCAAAATATAATTTCCAAACCACGTAATCATCATGTCAGAAAATCACAGTATGAAAACACATGCATAGAGAGGGTATCATCACTCACTGTATAGACTGATGCGCGCCTAGCACGCCTAATTTGGCAAGTGCACCAACCGTTACAAGTAATAAAGTGATGAAGTAGAGTGTCGATCCCACGAGGATTGATTTTGATTAATTTGAAAATTTTGACCTAACTTAGGTGTTAATTGAGGGAAAAGTGAGTTTGCGAAATTTTAATAAAAATAGAAAATAAAATTTCGAACTAGTGAGGGAAATTAAGAGATCATGCAAAAGAGAGATATAAGTGAAAATATGCGAGAGACACCGTTGGGGAAGATGATTTCGCCAATACCACCTTAATTTTGCTTGATATTATGAATTAAAATAGAATCTAGAGTTGCTAAAATATATGAGATGGCAAGATTTCCAAAACTATTAACCTTCCTATTGGACCGGCTGAACTATCTTGAAAATGAATATCTTCGTCGGTCTCTACCGAGCCCCGCCTAATTTACTCAATTTCAAAATGCATTAAGATTAGTGAAATCCCTTTCGGTTAAGCATCCTATCGGACTACTTAAACAGACCATACAATAGAAATTAGGCATTCTACCGAACTACCCAATCTTAATTGTGTCAAACAATGCATTGACTCGTAATTGAAAATTACATTCAAAATTCAATTCAGTTAAAATCAATAAATCCCACCTAGCCACTCCTATCAGACGATAACAAGGTTGAAAATATCAATTATAAACGAATAGCATTAAGATTAGTAAAATTTGATCTCATTAATTCAACTTTTTTCTACAAATTTGTTTTAAAACTATTTGCAACAAATCTGAAAATTCATTTAGCTCCTCTTACCAGACCAAACTAAACTAAAACTCTAATTTTATGCAAACAATATTAAGCTCAAATCTGAAAAAAATTTACAGAAACCCCAGAATCAACAATTTCAATGCATATTATCAAGTAAAATGAGATGGTATAGCTACATCATTTCCCCAACAAAGATAATCACTCAATAATGTTCTTCAAAAATGTAGCAACAAATTTAGCATACATTATGAGTTCATACATATTACAGCTGATAGAAGACTAGAAAATGTTTAGATAATGAAAGCAAAGAAAAAAACTCATCAGATAAATAAATCTGTAGAGAGAAACTCCTTCCTCCCCCTTCAATTCGTGCCTTTTCTTGCTGGTTGCAGAACCTCTCTTCTACTATAATTTCGTGCCTCTCTGCAGCTGTATTTCGTGCCTTTCCAGCTCTAGAACCAACCCCCAAAACTTCTCCCCTCAAGCTGTAACCTGCTGCCCCAAAAAACCTCCTCCTGTCTCACTCGTATTCCCCCCAACAAAGGAAATCAGTCCATCATGTTGCATAGATCTTTAACAATATATTCAACATCCATCATGGCTTCATACATTTTGAAATTGAAAACAAAATTAGAGATGAAACTGCTGAAAATGCTAACAGAAAACAAAGAGAAAAAAGCTAATTGGAGAGCAAATCTGTAGCTTCTTCTTCCAGTTCTCTCCCTCTCTTCAGCTCCTCTCTCTTGTATTTCGTGCCCTTTGGTTTGCTGTATTTCGTGCCTCTCTGGCTGTAGAACCAGCCCCCAAAACTTCCTCCCTCAAGCTGTAACCTGCTGCTGGAAAAAAAACCTCCTGCTGTCTCCACTCGTATTCCCCCGTGTGCTGTAATTTCGTGGTTCACCAAAAAAAACTCCAGAAAACCCTCCTCAAGCTGAATAATTGCTTTCTCACCCACTCCTGCCATCCTTTGCGCAGCCCATGCCTAGACAGCAGCAACTCTCCCAAAACAATCATCAATCTTGTTGGTTTTTGATGGATAGAGTGGTTCGGCTGGTTGGCTTTGAATTCCAACGGTCAAGTATTGTTGCAAGAATTGCAACTCAATTGGATCCCAAATTAGGGTTATGGACGTGGATCTGGACCCTCCATTCGGGTAATGAGTGTTTGGGTTTAGATCTGCAAACTCTGATGTTGCTGTTGCTGCTGAATCTGCAAGTCTGTTTGCTTCTTTCAAAATTTCGGACATCTTACAGGCTGAATTGGACTGAGGCTAAAACATAAAAGTTGTAGAATGCTTTCTTATCTTTCTAATGCCTTTTGAATCATCGCAATCTGAATTTTCTACCTCAAGTTATGAATGTTTTTCTTCCAACACGCTGCTGTTAAAAATCTGCATAACTGCTCTGACTGCTGCAACTGTTTGCTACATTTTGAACCCTTTCTATGCTAAATTAGATTTTGAGCAAAACATAAAATTTGTGGAGATTTTCCTGAGGTTTCTAAAACATCTTAAATCATCTTGATCTGAATTTTATACCTCAAGTTATGATGTTTTTTCTACAACTGAACTAGACCATGGAGTGAAATTCTGCAGAACTGAAAATTAAGCATAGGATGAGGTTTTTATCTGATATTTGGGCAGCTTACATTCTGAATTAAGTTGAGCCCCAAACATAAAAATTATAGCTTTTCTTCTTATCTTTCCAACGAGTCTTGAATCAGCTCAATCTGAATTTTCTACCTCAGGTTGTGATTCTTTCTCCAAAACAGAAGCAAGCAGTAAAACTGCTGCTGCTGCTTCAGTACTGATGAAGTTGTTCCTGAATTTTCGAGCATTCTATATTCTGAATTTGATCAAGCCTTGAACATGAAAATTGTAGAACTATTTTTCAGCTTTCCAAAACATCTTGAATCATCCCAATACCAATTTTGAACCTCAAGATATGAATTTTCTTCTCCAAGCTGCATTCTTCTAAAATCTGCTGCTACTCTTGCAAGCTGCCAACTTTTGTCCTTCAATTTCGAGAATCTTATGTGAAGAACTGGATTGAGATCAAAGCATGAAAATTTTAGCTTTCTCTCTTAGCTTTCCAATGTCTCAAGAATTAACTCAATCCGAATTTTGTAGCCAGAGTTATGACATTTTCTTCAAAACAGAAGCAAGCAGTAAAACTGCTGCTGCTGCACTGATGCTGCTGCATTTTGGCTAATTTTCGAGGGCCTTCTGTGCTGAACTAGACTGAGTCAAAATAAGAAAATTGTAGATCATTTTCTTGCCTTTTCAAAACTTCTTGAATTGCCCCAATCCGAGTTTTTTAGCTCCAGTTATGAAGACTTTTCTCCGGGCTACTGCTGCTGCAAAATCTGCTGCCAAGGTTCTCTACTTGCACTTGGAAAGATAAGAAGAAAAGCAATTTTTTAGATTCCATGCTCCACATTGCCTTTTGACCTATTGAAGCCCAAATTGACCAAAGTAAGAAAACGTGAGATTTAACACAAAAATTTTCAATAAAGCTCAATTTTATTAAAAATTATTAATTTCACTCAAATTAAGGGAGAATAAAGAAATCAAAAGAATTTAGGCATTTTGTATCCTATTTTAGCTTAAAGTAGTGAAAAATACTTGATAAATCCAATAAAATTGAGCACAAAAGTATAATGTAAATTTGATTTATCATAGACGCTAAGCCAACAGAGAGTCCCGAGTCACCTCACCCGACTTAGTGGCCTGGGTGTGCCCCTGCCTATGAATCTGCAATCAAGATCACACAAAACCATCACCAACGCCAATACCGGCACAAGAAATAGGCTCAATAACCAAAACCGGTCTAAAATCCCATCTCGACACCCCCTGGCATGCACCTCGAGGTACCAAAACCCATCACTGGGATCCACACGACTCACTAACACTAAACAAGTCTACTTAACCACTCTCAATCTTATGGAACCAGCCTCTACAACTCTTGAACCGACCTCCAAAACTCTTGAGCCGGCTTAACCTGTTTCAAAACTACCTCCGACTCAACTCAAACGGCCACAAAACCCTCAAAATTAGAATCAAAAGGCCCAAAAACTCTAGGAACCGGTCTAAAACGGCCAAAAAAGCCTTAAACTAGCCTCAAACCGGGCTAAAAATCCTAACCCTAAGCACTGACACGCAAACTGAGCCCGGTTCACCTTGAAGCGCTCACCCAAAAATCACCAAAATTCATGGTTAGCTAGGTTTCATCATGTTGAATCAGGAACCGGTCCAAACTCCCCAAGAGCTGGCTTGAAAACTAGTGAACCAGTCACTCGAAGGGCAACACACTAAACTGGCCAGTTCATCTTGAACCTGCCACCCAAAATTTCCCGAACCCATCTGGTTTGATAGCTCAGAACCGGTCAAAAATCCATATTCCAAGTCAAAGCCTCGGTCGGTTTGGTCAAAACCCTTCTTTTTTTTTTTTAAAAGCCGGCTCGGCTTGAGCCACAGCTCGCGGCTTGCGGCTCGGCTCGAGCCACCTGCCCAGCGGCTTGGCTCAGGCCCCTTGGCTTGGGCCGGCCCAAGCCCAAACCCTTTTTTTTTTTTTTTTTTTTTTTTTTTTTTTTTTTTTTTTTTTTTTTTTTGCACAGGCCCAAAGGCCCAACCCACCAAATGGGCTGGCCTAAGCCCAACTGGCCCAGGCCTAACCCACACAAGTTGGCCGAGTCGACCCGGTGAGCCGAGTCGACTTGGCCGAGTTATCTTAGCACAAACCCAGACGCATCTGGGTCCGTCTTCCTCACCCACTTCAAGACTCGAAAACCTTGTCCAGATCTGCAACATAATTCGGACCAAAATCTTCAAAAAACACAATTAAAAAACTTGCGTAGATGGATCTAAGACCTCCCAAGCCACCAAATCGAACTAGACAAACACCCTGGAGCTTCCAATTGGAGAGTAAATAGCCCGAGTAGTCCAGAATTCTAGAAATCTACCCTCCGACGATCCGTGAACCCGACTGCCAAAAACCCCAAAATTCCTTCTCTCCCTCGCTCAAAACTCCTGATTGAATGAGGGTTTGATTGAGTTTTCATAAACACACGCAAGGATGTAAAAAAAGCTGATCCAAATTATTACAAAACGCGGCTGAATCAGAGAGAACCACCATTTGGTTCATTGTTCAAGCTAGTTTTTCTGAAAATTGCAGACTTAGTCCCCCATCTTTGTTGCTTCCATAGATCAGTTCCTGAGAAAATTTTGATTCAGCCCCTGAAACTTTTAATTCTTGCACTTTGGTCTTCAACCTAAATTAATTTTGAAAAACTGGGTCATTACATTCTGCCCCCCTTAAAAAAATTCATCGTTGAATTTTGAAACATAAAAGTAGGTAACATCGAGATCAAATAATGCAAAAGCTTCCAAGGATCATACTATAATCGTACATGTGATTGTTGCATCCGACGCCAGAGCATCTTGATGTGTCAGTGCATACACTCGCATGTGGCCTCTACCTCAATCTCCGCCTCCAGTCCTTCATCCCCCAGCACCAAATGACCCTGCACCAGTCTGTCCCTGAGTCCGTGGCATATTGCCAACAGCTCGAATAGCCTCCACTGAAATGGGATAGTCCATGACCAAATGTCCCTATTGGCTGCAACGATAACAAACTCTTATCATCCCGCCAAGCTCCTGTGTATAGTCTCTAGCCACGTGGCCTTGTTGGCCACATCTGAAACATGTCCTTGTTGCTCAGGCAGCCTCCCGAGAAAGCGGGCAATGCCGGATCACATGGCCTTGATGGCCACATTTGAAACAAGTCACAAACTGTTTGCCCGAAAACTCGTGATCGCCCCGATGCGAGAACACTATCTGACAACTGCCTGCCCGATGAACTCCCATGCTCGGATCGTCGATGATCATGAGATGACGATTGTGCCTAGAACTGCTGCCACTGAAGGAACCGTCTGTCTTAATCCTCTTAATTGGACCCTCGTGAATTTGTCCGGATACCGCCCTCACCTCTAGGGAGTGTGCACACTCAACTACACGAGCATAGCTAATCGCCCCTATCTGTGATCCCATGGAACTGAATAGTGAATCAAACAATCCTCTAACAAACCTTGTGGCTCGTGCCCTATCATTAGCAACGTGAAAGGTGGCATACCGAGACAGACTAGTAAACTGCTGCTCATACTTCGCCACGGACACCCCCGGTCTCTGCACCTATCTCTCAAACTTTGAGGTCAAATCTGCCACCCTACTGCTAGGCATAAATCTCTCAAGGAATTCCCTCCGGAACTCCTCCCAAGTCAAAGGAGCAGCACCTGTCGGTTTCATCTCTATCAATCAGTCATACCACAATCGAGCCGCACCCTTAAGATGAAAAATGGTCAACTGCACTCGTCTTGCCTCAGAACACTGCAAGATCTAAAACATATCGTCCAACTAATGTAAGAAATCGTGCGAATCCTCCTACGTCCCTACTCTAGTAAAAGTGAGGGGGTCCATCTTAAGGAAATCTCTAAAATAACCATCGAACCCTGTCTGCTGTGCTATTGGGGCTGCTGTCGTTGATATGGTGGGGGTCCCTATAGGTGTACTAACTGGGGCTGGCCCCTCTAGCACCACTCCTTCTGGCGCAGTCGTCGTGCTCGACTGTCCTCCACCCAAGGCCTGCTGTCTTCTCTCCCCCGTACTACCTCTAGGAAGATCTGCTATTGCTCTCTGCAACTTTCGAACTTCTGCTACAAGTCTGGTCAATAAGTCTGCCAGTATAGTCACACTCGGTCCCGCAGTCGACTCTCGAGCCTATCTAACAGTCCTCCCACAACCTTTCCCTTGTCCTCTCCCACTAATTGGAGGTGGGTTAACCCACCCACGGAATCTCTTAACACCCCGACGCCTGTAGCCTCTCGAGAATCAATGGGCACCTCACCCATCATCACAGGTACGTCCCTTAGTGAGTCCATCTATATACAGAACACGAGGATCAGGAAGATATCAAAGGAATCAGGCACACAAAGGAATTGAAAAGCTAATACCAAACACACCCTAAAAGGTCTTCGGCAATCCTTTCATTATGAAAGTGGGGCCTTACCCTCATAATAAAAGCACTACCAAATAACCCCGCTACCTTTTAACTCTTAGAATTAACCTATAGCACTGATACCACTCTATCACACCCCGACCCCGGGCCCGTGACCAGCACTAGGGTCCACTGACCCTAGTAAGCCTGAACAAACTAGTCAAACTCTGAAAATACAAAACATACATTAAAAGCAGTAATATCACATCTAAAAACCTCTTAGGATCCTGTCTAAGAGTACAAGGAAGTTACTCTAGAATACAATAAGGGAAAGATATAAAAGAGAAGTGCTCGTACATCGATCAAATCCACAGTCACTGTCTCCCACACTGGAACGCTAATCGAGACAGGTACAGCCAAACAAATCTAGAAATATTTTAAAAACTATGAGTCACGAAACTTAGTGAGTATAGATGATACCTAACCTATGCATGTTATATCTTGCCACAAATACAAAATCATACATATACAGTGATCAATATAACACATCAAACATACACTACGGATACCGTCATCCAAATATCAAATCACATTACCTCACATCACAGCACTGGACCTAGGCCTACTCACCACTAGACGCTACGGGTCACCGTACTCTAGTTGAGTTCTTGGCATTTCAATCACCTCGTACAACCCAGGTCGACTCACCACTAGACGCTACGGATTATCGCACTCTAGTCGAGTTCCTGCCGTCCCCAAATCCTATCACATCCGCGACCCTTACCGCCTCACATCACACATCACATCTGTAGCCCCTGCCGCCTCACATCATACAACCATCCTTACAAATAAGTCAAAAGTAATATACATGCGCATATACAGTTCACATCTCAAAACTAGTATCACATACTGACATAACTCCCTAACAGTTCACAAAACACATAACACATATCCCGAGTATAACATATAATTATAATATAATATTCAAACCGCATAATCATCATGTCAGAAAATCACAGTATGAAAACAAAGGCATGGAGAGGGTATCATCACTCACTGTACAGACACTAAGCTAAAAGAGAGTCCTGAGTCACCTCACGCGACTCAGTGGTCTGGGTGTGCCCCTACCTGTGAATCTGCAATCAAAATCACACAAAACCATCACCAACGCCGAAACCGGCACAAGAAACAGGCTCGATAACCAAAACTGGTCTAAAAATCCCATCCCGACACCCTGGCATGCACCTCAAGGCACCAAAACCCATCACCGGGATCCATACGACTCATTAACACTAAACAAGTCTACTTAACCGCTCTCAATCTTATGGAACCAGCCTCTACAACTCTCGAACTGTATCGAACCGGCCTCTAAAACCCTCGAGCTGGCTTAACTTGTTTCAAAACTATCTCCGACTCAACTCAAATGGCCATGAAACCCTCAAAATTGGAATCAGAAGGCCCAAAAACCCTAGGAACCAGTTTGAACCGGCCAAAAAGGCCTTAAACCAGCCTCAAACTAAGCCAAAAATCCTAATCCTAAGCACTGGCATGCAAACCGAGCCCAATTTACCTTGAACCGCTCACCCAAAAATCACCAAAATTCATGGTTAGCTAGGTTTCATCATGTTGAACCAGGAACCGGTCCAAACTCCCGAAGAACCGCCCTGAAAACTAGTGAACCGGTCATCTGAAGGGCAACGCACTATACCTACCGGTTCATCTCGAACCTGCCACCCAAAATTTCCCGAACCCACCTGGTTTGATAAGTCTTTCCTCCCCGAACTCAGAACTGGTTAAAATCCAAATTCCAAGTTAAATTGGCCACTGAACCAGCCAGTCAAAGCCTTGGCCGGTTCGGTCAAAACCCTTCTTTTTTTTTAAAAAAAAAGCTGGCTCGGCTTGAGCCAACTGGCCCAAGCCCAACCCACACAAGCTGGCCAAGTCGACCCGGTGAGCCGAGGTGAGTCGACTCAGCCGAGTCAGCTCAGCACGGACCTAGACGCATCCGGGTCCATCTTCCTCACCCGCTTCAAGACCCGAAAACCTTGTCTGGGTCTACAACATGACCCAGACCAAAATCTTTAAAAAACACAATTAAAAAACTTACCTAGATGGATCTAAGACCTCCCAAGCCACCAAATTGAACTAGACGAACACCCTGGAGCTTCCAATCAGAGAGCAAACAGCCCGAGCAGTCCAGAATTCCAGAAATCTACCTCTGATGATCCGCGAAGCCGACAGCCAAAACCCCCAAAATTCCTCCTCTCCCTCGCTCAAAATTCCCGATTGAATGAGGGGTTTGGCTGAGTTTTCATAAACACACGCAAGGATGTAAAAAAAGCTGATCTAAATTATTACAAAATGCGGCTAAATCAGAGAGAAACCATCATTCAGTTCACTGTTCAAGCCAATTTTTTTGAAAATTGTAGATTTAGTCCCTCATCTTTGTTGCTTCCACATATCAGTCCCTGAGAAAATTTTGATTTAGCCCCTGAAACTTTTAATTCTTGCACTTTGGTCCTCAGCCTTAATTAATTTTGAAAAACTAGGTCATTACATTTTTAAAAGAAAAATTCATGCTTTGAGGTAGGAAAGTCAAATTGAGATAATTCAAATAAGTTCTAAAAGCTGATAAAAAAGTTCTACAACTTTCATATTTAGATTAAAGTCTAATTTAAATAAAAAATACTTAAAATTTAGCAAATAGGTACAATTTTTTAAAAAAATTTTACATACTTTAGCAGTTAGAAAATTTTAATTTAATCAATTCAAGTTTGGTTGAAACTTAAAAAAAAAAAAATACTACCATCTACATGTTTGAGTCTCAATCTAATTCAGCTCATCAGGTGCCCAAAAGACACATGAAAATCAATTTCGTTTGAGCCCAAATTAGTTTAAACAAAAGCGACCCAAGTGCAGCCCCTCACTTCAAGAGTCCAAGATAGTCTAATCCTAGCCCATACTCTGGAAATTTTAAGCAGCGCCCATTTACTTAATTGCATCCCAAATAGAAGCTGATGTTGGCCCCCAAAAGCCCAAAACCTAATCCAACATAGTAGCCCCAACCTGGAATGAATTGGAGCCCCAGCAGTGAAGTCTAAAGGGCAAAATAATAGGCCCCCCGGGGGGGGTGTTGGTTGGTTGTTGGGAGTTGTGGCGATGGTGTCTTCTTACACAGTCAGGAAATACTAGTAGGCAGAGCAGGAGCCGTGGCTGTAGCGTAGAAGAGGAACTGGGAAATTTACATCCAACTAAGAAATTTAAAGAAGTGAAAATTTAAGGAGGTGTTTTTTAGGTTTTAAAAGTAAAAATCTTTATTTTTTAAGTAATATTTTTAAAATTTTGTCTCTTTACTTGTGTTTTAAAATATACTGTAGAAGCAAAATAAGAGCATTTGCTTTTAAAAATTGAGCACGGCCTTTTGGCAGTGCTCAATCTTAAAGAAAATGTTTTAAAAACAAGTTTTGAAACAAAAGTCTAAACTAAAGCTTAAATAGACTTAAAAACAATCATGCTTGTGTTTCGCCTCCTTTAAAAGAACATAACCTCATAATTTTGCCTTTTAAAATATCATTTTTAGACATGCTAAAAGAACAATATTTTATTTTATGAAACTATTTTAAAAAAATTATGTTTTAAAGACATGCTTCAACTTTAGAGATATTTAAATTTGAGATTGAAAAAGAACATCCTTTAAAATTTTTTAATCTCATGTTTAAATCCTAATTCTATGCCCCCAATATATAATATGCATAAATTTAATCTAACAAAATTGATTTATATCTTTTGAGCTTTCGACGGATGTAGAGATTGAACGAATTCAAATTTACATTTTAACAATCTAGCACGAATATCGGGACAACCCATGAGAAGTTCAAATGCACTTCTTCTAACAATATCTATACAGAGAGCGTCTACTAATATTTAAGATTATACTAGTAATCCAAAAGCACTTTTCTCAATTTATGACTTTTATATCAAGATAATTCTTGATTCAAGAATTGTAGAGAATCTCTCCCTATCAACTATGGGGGCGTTCGGTTTGGGAGATAAGATATAGACTGATAAGGTAGGTAGGATAAAATTTATCCTACCCCTACAGTAACAGTATTTTTATCACACATTCGGTTGTCCTGATAGTAATCCGAATAACAAACTGAATAACATACTAATTACCAAATTACCCCGACTCACAACTTCACCTTCCCTCTCCTCTCTAGCGACTGGCCTTACCTCTTCTCTCCGGTGTGAGCAGGCATTGGCGTGAGTGGGCGCTTGTAGATCTAGCGCTTGCTCACGTAGGTGCATGGAGTGGGTGCCAGAGTGAGCAGCTGTAGATCTGCAGGCGCTCAAAGCAAGTGCTTGTGGATTTGTAGGCGCCTGGAGCAGGGGCTTGCGGGGCCGCTTGTGGATCTGTAGGCATCCAGAGCAGGTGCTTGCGGATCCGCAGGCACCGGAGTGAGAAAGGCTGACGGTGGTGAGGAGAGGCCGGCGGTGGTGAGGGGTGGAGTGGTTCGCAGGGGTAAAATTGTTCAAAAAAAATTTTACATGCGTGAGAAAGTTTCTCACGTTGGCACTTATTGGATAAATTTTATACGCATGCGCTGATAAGCTTGTTGGTCGGATTTTTATCCCATCCTATTACATACATACCGAATGTATGATAAGGGGGATAAAACTGATAACTTTATCCTTATTAGCCTTATCCCCCCAACCGAACGGGACCTATCTTGAAAGGCTCTCTATAATAAAGGTTTCGTAAACCTCTATTTAAAGAGAAATATTTTGTAATTATCACATTATAAAATTAGAAGATAATGTCAATATTATTTAATTTAAAAAATCAAATAATATCTACCAAATAATTTTAATTAATCATTTTAAATAATCTCCTAACTAATTAGAAAATTTTATATGATAAGATTAAATCAATAATTAATTAAACGATTTAATTAATACAATTATTTTATGCTCCATTATCTATTAATTAAATGACAAATCATTTAATTAATCAAATAATTAATTTATGTAAATTTTCATAAATAATATGGACTTATTTGCTCTTATGTGTGACCTTTTAGGTTCACAAGTTAGCTAGTAGTGGGCCCGTAACGAATTACGAATTAACATATAAATAATTAATTATAATTAATTACTCCAATCAATTAAACACCTATTAATTAACCACTTTTGAATTGATCTCCGTTAAAATAAGTGTATTCACATTTCACGGAATATGTCTAGTAAAAAGTCTGTAAAAATCTTGAAATAGGAGAAGGTAAAACTATGAATTTTTTCTATTTATGCCTACTGTGCAAATACAATCCATCCCTTAATTAATCTCTCGATCGAGATATAGAATTCGGATAATATGTCGGCATTCCAATAATATAAATAATAATACATTTATTTTAGATATTTGTTTAATGACCAATTTAAGAAACTCCTTTTCTAATTCTTTGTCATGTATTTTATGCAAGGACTTTTAGAACAACTATCTGTAGATAGTATAAAGGATTCATTTATTCTATTAGATAAATAATGGATCCTGTGTCAGTTCTCGTAAATATCCATATATGAATAGTTTATGCCTAGCATAAAACTCTTTTTGTGATCAGCCTATGATCGAGAAAAAACATCAAAATACAAGTACGCATATACATGATCACAACAAAATCTCAAGTTAAAGAATTACTTAATGTACTATCTCAAACACAAAGAATTCTAATTACCAATAAGCATTCAATAGAAAATTCTATAAGTGGGATTGTTGAATAAACTTGTTTTCTAACAAATACTCACATGTACATGCTAGTTTTACTTATACCGATCATCTATGAAACAAGGCACCCTCCTTATGAGCATGCTATACACATGTAAGCCTAATCTAAATCTAGTTAATATTTTAACTTGACTTATTTTACGACTTGAAATTTTTAAAATTAAAACTAAATAGATTTATTTCATGATCGCCATTTATATACACAACCAAATCTCATAGTTATACATAGTTTAATGGTTTTAATCAAATATGAAATTCACACATTTTATAAAGTTGGCCAATAAATAAAACAATTATATATACATTGAATGAAAATATCAAGAGTATTTAATTATACCAATCAAATTGGTTAACTGAGCACTACTTTATTTGAAACTCGTGCAGTGGAAGATGAGTACTTACGGTAAATCCAATGGCGCTAAGTGATATTGTGGTGACGCGACTAGAGGAGGAAGAAGCCACACCACACCTCAAGAAGGAGAAGAAGCTAGCAGTAGTGCACCACTAGAGAAGGAAAAAAACAGGATTGTAGTATCTGTTGTGTTTCTAGTTCTGATTTCTATTGCCAAATTCTATTTTATTTGCTGGACTTGCAAAGAACCTATTCGAGAGCATTATGGAGTGAGTTTTATATGTTAGGGTCCAATGTATCTTAACCCATTTAATTATGTTTCTGATTTTTGGATTATTTTTGTCCCAAAATACGGATTAATTTAAACATAAACTAGGGTTTATGTAGTTCTTATGTTGTTAATGTTAGTGGTATTTGATATAAGTCGTGCACCTGTGTCCAGGGATGTCAACGCAGTAGAATATTTAAAATTTTAAATCATATAAACCCATAATCCTATACTGTTCGGGTAGTATTTATATTTTGATGAAGTTTAATCAACTTAATCATATTATTAATATTAAACAATTATTTAATTGGCACATTGTTAGTAGAAGAGTCAATTTGATTAAATTCATCAAATTATAAATATCAAAATAAATATTTTCATGATAAAAGTATCAAAATTTCTTTACAATTAAACACTTGAAAAATAAAACCTTTTGAAATAACTTTTTAGGATTTATAAGCCTAACGCAAAATATTTTTTGGAAAATATTTGAAAAATAAAATTATAAAATACTTTCAAATTTAATTAGATATTCTATGACATTCGCCCAGAGTGTTAAAATATTTGAACTGTCAAAATTACTCAATAATATATTAATTTTCACATAATCATATTTTAGAGTAACTAAATATAAAGGTGTACAAGAGGTTATCTATATAAAAAATAGGAACTGATATTAACAAAGTTCAAAAAATTCTAAACCAAATATGTTAAGTCTTATAGAAAGTTTATTTCAAAAACAAGTTGGAAGGTGCCACGATTACATTTTTCAAAATGAATTTTTAGGGTCGTTTTTGGTGGAAATGCTTCTATTTATTTCACAAAATATCAAAAAAAGAAAAAAAAAATCTAAAAGGACTTTTAGGTCCTATGAATGCTTTTAAAATTTTCCAAATATCCTAACCCTTGTATTATGCTAAAATATTATTTTAGCTCATTTGTTACAAAATTGTTTATTTAATACTTCTATTTTGATGAATTTATAGTCAAATCGATCCTTTGGTAACCGCAGTTAACTACTATTTTCTTTACCATTAATAGAAGAACTAAGTTAACCAAATTCAGCAAAATTAAGGCACCAAAATGAACACTTTCATAATATATATAGACACATATTTGTCTCTTTTATTATAGTATTTTATTTTTATATATCCACTTTGACTAATTTAATAATTAAATTGGTCTTTCCATTAACACCTGTTAACTATTTAATAATCGACCATTAATAAGAGATCCAGCTTGAATAAAGTTTTCAAAACTAAGGAACCAAAATGAATATATTCATAAATGGAGTACCAAAACAAATATTTTTAACGTAATATAGGTTTTTCTAAAATGCTTAGTTTTTGTGCAACCCAACCCAATTAATTTAGAGGGAAATATGTGCGAGAGTTAATTATCTTATCAATGTACATTTACCAAAAGACCTAAATGTACAACGTATCCAGCCGAAACTTTTTACAAACGTTTGTGGTGGTCTCTCTGACTTGGCAACCGCGGTTCAGCTCTTCAGTTATATTTTGAGCTCCAGACAAACTACGGTACTGCCACCATTCCGCCCCTCCTTTTATGTCTCTTCACAACACGGTGGAGTTGATGAATGTTCAAAAAGACGAAGGCAATGAGTACGTATGGGTTTGACGAATGGTCATTGTTTGATAGTAGCGCCAAGATCAACAGCAGGTTTCTGATGTCGGGGTGCTTGAATCTGAGAGATGCGGTGGCGACAGTGGTGGTGATGATGGTGTTGCTAGGCTTGCCGCTGGTGTTGCCGCCGCTTCATCCACCGCCTTTCTGGGTCCTCCTTGTCCCCGTCTTTATCATGGCCGTCCTCCTACTCCTGGCCTTTCTCTTTCCCTAGTCCCAAATGTACCCTCCTTTCTGACTGAAAAAACGAATATCTCACCGGTTATGTGATCTTTGCAGCTCTAGATTGCTCGTCGTCTCTCCAGGGAGTCATCGCTTCCTGCCGTCGAGCTTCATATGAAAAACATTTTCTCTTTATCTTGCTAGTCAAGCCTTTTATAGGAAGGATTTGCTATTTTGTGCAGAGTTCGCTGGTAAGTTATATTAAGGGGCACTTCTGGTTTTGGTTCAAGTAGGTGCAGATCGAAATCGATAGTCCGCTTCTTCTTTTAGACTTTGGTTATGTAAACAGTAATTCGGTTCTCTTACCATGTTAAAGACGAACACGTTACGTCACAACAAGATATGAAAAGTTCCTTATAATTAAGGAGAATAATCACATAAAAAATGTAGGAAAAATAATGCGGCTGAGTTTGCTCCGCCATTTCTTTTTTGTTTTCAATTCCAAATCCCATAAAACTAAATAAAACGCATAACAAAATTATCTTTTTCGCTGTGAAATTTAATTGAATTAGAAAGATGCACGAATGGTCCATCAAAGTAGAGCGTGAATTCATGCTTTACTTTTTGGTTCATCTAATTTATGGATATGAATTTGTACAATGAATTTTGTGAATTTAACTTGACAGATGATTTATTGTGATAGTTTGTTAAAACTTAGAAAATCTTACATTTTTAAATACCATTTTTATGAATTTATACAAACGGGACACACACACACACACACACACACACACACACACACACACAAACATATATACATACAATCGTTTAGAGTTAACTTTCTATAGCACCGATTTTTAGGTAAAAGTTATGGGTGTTTTTGTAACAAGAGAAAACAATGCATGGAATTCTAAGGTGCTTATCTTCTGAAGTGTTTTTATATTGCTGTTTTTGTATTAATTATACATGTTTGTGAATGCAAGCATTTGTATGACCTTGCAAATGTTGTTTTGAAAAAAAACTATAAAGATTATAGTAATTAAATGTTCACATCACTGCAATTTAAAAATATCTTATGACAGTAATAGTTTTTCCATCTGTGTCCGAGCCTATGTCTGCAATGGAGCTTTATTTGGAAAAAATAATATATCAAAATCAATACAATATTACGTGGTTTCAAGCAAGTAACTAAACATATAACAGGAGATTAAACACTATTTATTCAGAAATGAACTGATCCCCATTTTTCTTTGGAAAAGCTGTAGGCCATTCGAGGGGTCATGCTTGGAAAAGCAAAAATTCTGGGAGTTATTTGTAAAACAGAAAGATTAAAGATCTAGGGCTTGTGAATTTTGTTGGCAATTGAAATTAAATTAATTAAAACTAACTAATAAGGATTTTGACTTGTCATAGTTTTTGGGTTTTTAAGTCCAACTTCAAATCTCATAAGCCTAAAATGTCAAACAAATTGAAAAAACTTGATGAGCTTAAAGTCTATTTCACCAAATGCCCCCTAAGTACAGCTTTCACCTGGCCTATTAGCTCAATTCAATAGAGCATCCTCATGATAAAGGGAACGCGACAGGTTGAGACCTCCATGGGCCCTGAAAATACAATCATTAATGTTTTATTCAAAATTTAGGATGTTATTTTAAGTTGTTGAAACATATACAAATTAAATGTGGAATCTATTTAATCGAATTATTTTACTCATCTATAGTTGATACTTGTTGTCCAGAGAATCGACTTCTATTTACAGTTTAAACATCTCTACTCTACTTTTTTTTTCGGCACTCACTTATATTTTTCAATATTTAATTTCTTGCTTATAAGAATATATTATAATGGTTAAATAACAGTAATTAGTTAAAGCATTATAACTGTCATTGAACATTTATTTTAATAAGGAAAGTGATGATTTTGAAAACATACGTCACAACTGATATCCAGGAATAAATCAAGAAAATTTTCGAGGCAGTGCAACTATGAAATTTCATAATTTAAAAAATTTCAGTATTTAATGTAAACTCTTTTTCAAGACAAAAAGCTAGAAATATTTATTTCTTTATTTAATGTTTACTATGTTACATATTTAGAATGTTTATGATCACAGCTGACAAAATTAAATTTGAAAAAGTAAGGAATTATTAATTAGTTCGTAAAGGTTGAAGCAAACTTGGTTAAAGGAAAAGTTTGCATTAATTTAATATATATATTTGCATTATGTTTTATGCTAAGGGAACGTGATTTTGTTATTATCTCCAAAATAGCAGTAGTTGAATCCACGTCTCAAATCCCTGCCCTTTCATTCTATGTAGCACTGGGGCTCCACCAAGGTAAGAAAAGTAGGCACGTGGATAAAAACAATGCTGTAGATGGATTATCATACTTCAATTTCAATTTTCTCTTTTGGAGACATCAGTCATCTACGTGTGTGGTTGTAAATTAAGCAATTAATCCTCTTTAATTCTGGATATTATCACTTGGGGTAATGTACAAATTCCCAACTTCAAGGAGGATGAATCTGCCAAATTATGGAGCTCATTAGTCCATGTTGTCATACTTTAGTTCTATTGAAAGAGGCTTGATTATCTCCTCCTTTGTTAATGGGGAAGCAATTTTGTAGACTGTATTCTAGAAGCATCCAAAGATAACCTTAGCTAGATAATTACTTGTGCCAACAAGTCTACATAGCACACCCACTTTCATGGAAAAGTAATTAAGCTATGGAATAATTCCAAGAAAATTGAGGTCGATGGTGACTGGATTTGGGCAGAACCATTGTCCTCGTCATGTATATCTCTGTGACTATGAAAAAGACGGGGAGACTGGTGATGGGTTTGGGGATTTAGATTTCTCTTGTTTATGTGTTAATGCATTGAATCTAGGTCACATCCAACTAAATGTTAAGGAGGATGGCAATCCCATGAATCCTGTTGTCCGACATGTCTAATTCACCTGCCAAAGTACCATTGCACATTTAATAATCCAATATTTTCTTTATGAACCAAACACATTAACTTGGTGATCACTTCTAAGTATTAGTGCAGAACACATACACATACACACTCTCTCTCTCTTACACACAGAAACATAAAATAAGAAGTATAACTAGGAAATAGAAAAGAGAGATTTACTTTATATGATGGAAGTTAGTTCTTTTTAAAAAATAATATTTGGTTGGTTATGCACAGAAAATCCACTAACTTCTGTAGCGTCCTTTGCGGTGGAGCATTAGAAGGAAAGTATACAAAATAACACAGCAAAAGTGACGGAGAAAAGGCGATTTCAAGAATTCAAAGAGATAGGAAGATGATAAAGATTAGAGAGAGGAACTCAGATATGAACAATTGCTGCTTTTATTCGTCCATCCACATGTTATGCCTGCACATCTCTGTAAACAATTACAGCCATACATTTACTCTACTACAAAGTAATGGTTGGGATTAAATCTCTACGAACATCCTAACCACTTCTTTTAGGCTGATTGAATCCTTCCATTTCAGTTTTCTTGGTCAAGGATACAACTATTTCGTACTATATCAACTCCTGGCTGAAAATTTTTGCCTTTGAAGTTCCTGAGTTTTGTCTTCAATTTAAGTAATTTTATAATTAATTTTTTTGGGTATTTCTTATTAGGTTGCAATTCATAAGCGTAACCTTAGAGGCATTTGCCGATTTTAGTGTTCATAACATGGTAAAAAAGTCTTGTAATCCTATTTAGAAAATTCATAAAATCATAATTAGAGAAATTTCACAAGAAGATTCTAAGATTTTATAGGATTTATGCTCTGACTTGGTGAGATGATTTTAATTAAATTTTTAATTAGATGTTGGATACAATTCTCTTGATATAAAAGAGAACCTTCTATTATGATCTAATACATATAAGATAATTAGAATTACTAAATGGAGTAGATTTTAATTCAAATATAATTCGAATTTTATTCAATTATTTAAGATTTTTAATTGATAAAAGATTTAATAGACATAATCCAACTATAAAAATTCATAATCTAAACTTAATAAAATGAATATATATTTTTCCTAATTCAATCCATTAAAAATTTGAATATAAATATATACATAAATATATTATATGCTTATATATATTTATAGTAAATACATAAAATATATTATATATAATATGGCATAATATTATATATATCACCACATAAACTTGATTTATTAGACTTATTTAATAAATTATTTTCTTAAAAATAGAAATTTGAAACATATTTTTATTTTTTATAAAAACAAAAAAAAAATACGTATATTGATGAATTAAATATAATTATTATATATTAATAATAAGCCAGTTTTAAATATAATATTTGTGGCGAATCAAATCCAATTATATTATAGTTTTAGATTCTAAAGTTATTTATTAGTTCACATTTTTTAAAGAATTTTTTATTTTGATTTTAAATCACTTTTTCTAAAATATAAAATAATAAAAGCATTCAACAATTTGGATTTGAATTATTATATTGGAGATTGGAATTCACCTTGATTTAGATAGGTAGCATTAAACACATATTTTATAAAATTTTCAGTTAGATTCAGATATAATATACCACTACCTAATGTAAATTTGAATCTATCATAATCGGTTTGATTACGACCATTAACAACATTAAAAGAGAACCTTTATAATTTTTCATTTTTATGCCAAAAGAATTTTATTCTTCAAATAAAAGTCAAGAATATTGTCAATAATTAAATGATAAATGATTAAATACATCAATCTAAAAATAAGTAAAATTTAATATATATATATATATATATATAAGTAATTTTGTATTTTAAAGAAATTGTTACTTAATATTTTGAACTTTATCAAAGGACGGATATATTATTATTCATAGTTCATAAAAGACTGGTTTGTCTTTATCGCAAATGCAGGTGCATGGATCTCTGGGCACCTGTCTACATTTTCTTTCAATGCACTATACAACTTTGAGAAGAAAAGATTTGATCTGCTGGTGGTTACCTACCTCCAAAATCAAACAAGACGTGAGCCAAACCGGGCCTACCACACAAACCAATGGCGTCAGAGCATGTGAAAGATAGTGAAGTCGAAATAATTGCATTTGAGGGCGTGGTGCACCGTTTCTAGTCTGTGCAGTGAATTTTTCTAACAAATTACTGTTTCAAATAATATTAAGGGTGTGGTAATTCACACCTGTATTAATAGTTCCGTTTAATTTTTAGATGAGATATCTCAATTGATTCGGTCTCATTGGAATGGTAAAGCAAAAATTTTTTTGACTGTAGAGATTCTCGAATCCCATTGGATACGAAGAAATTAAATCTTTTAAAAATTGAATCTCCGCATACAGACATGGGAATTTATTATCTAAAATCTAATAGTGATAACTTTCACATTCATTTAGCACAGTACTAAAATATTGGAAATAAATGAATCATTATTAAAGAAATTCAGATGAAACTATAAAAAAAAAATATATATAATATGCTCATATATAGATAAAGTGGGGTTAGGACGGGGGATTGAAGGAATAAACCTCGTGAACCTTTTTCATACAGCACAATGATATTTCTTAGAGGAAGAAGCTGCCACCCTTCAAAGAACGCCTAAAAGCTCACAGATGGAGTGTTCTTGCATCAAAAGTGAACTAGACTAAGTGAATTGTCGAAGTTGTTCCAGGGAAGCACTTGGGCAAGCAGCGGTAAACGAAGCAAGAACAAGAATGTTGGCTTAAGTTACACAAATATTGGTGAGAATCCAATGCCAAAAATCTTGAAGTAAAACATTTAGTACAAGAGATTTTCTTTCCGTGATTTAAGCCTTTAAAGATCTTTATTTTTAAGTTTCAAATTTATCTGCCTTTGGAACGAAAAGCGCCAAAAGAAATGAGTGCCAAAATTCGTAGAAAAAGCTCAGAAACCAAGAAATTAAAAATGGGAATGGGTTTCAAACACTTCATATAAAGTTGGGGAAGTAAGACGGATTGAAATTGACGCGTTCACAGAGGAAGTGACGTGATGGTCAGCGGCAAAAATGTACTTTCGCTTTTCTTTTTCGGGACAGGAAATTTTATTCTGTTTTTGATGACTAGAAAAATCAATAGGCTGTACCACCTTTTTGAACGAATTTGTTCTTGAGTCACCGCCTTGTTGGATGATAAATATGGACAAAGTATTAATGCCATTTATAAGACGCCTCTTTTACCTCAAAAGAACTTCTAAATGCAGCGCTCTTGGTCAAGCAATCAATTGTGCCTAAATATGATTGGTACTGCTTTTTGCATCTCTCCTCCACAAGATTTCTTTCGTCCAAGATCCAACGACAAGTATTGTTGACCATAAGCAATTGAATTGCCCCGGGTTGGAGGGGGGGGGGGGGGTGTTGGAACGGGGGATGCGAGGGGGATGGTTGATGCAGGGAAGGGGAATCTTGGGGGGCATTTGTCCCAGCAGAGGATAGTGAGGTGTGGGAAAGACAAGGATTGGTGGTCATAGCTTTGCATTTTCTTCATCGATAATCAGGAAAAAGTTCTTTTTGTCCATATTTTATTTTGATTACAAAGTCGTACCTGTGATATGTAATTTTAGTAAATAACAAGAATGATTTTACAATTTAAATGAAAGGAAAGAGGTAAAAATAACTTTTTTTTCTCTGTATTTTACAATTGAATATGGTAATTTTGTCGATTTTTAGTGCAAGCAGATAAATAAAATTTGTGAAAGTTGAGGATATCTAGATACCACAAAAATAAGAAAGATTCAAAAAGAAGGCGTTTTTTGAGTTTGTTAGGGTGTTTTTGGTATAGGAAGACAAAACTCCTGTAAACAAATACAATAACACGGCCATTTCAAGCAAAGAAATGATGTTAAAATTCACAATCAATGCTTGGGAAGGCAAAGAATGCCGGTCAAGATAAACCGACTCATAAGAGCATCTGGAATCAAAGAGATCAGGGAAGTCAACGCACTACTATAGACGCAACAAAGGGGGTGTCACTTTGTGGGAAGGTGGAACAGGTGATTGGAGCAAACAAAGGGTCATTTTAGCAAATATAGGAAAATAACAGCAGGAAGCAATGATAGATTTAGGGGAAGATCATTGAGACTAGCTAGTAAGAACTGCTGTGGACATAATATTTTCAAAGGTGGAGTTCAAGGTCAAGAAAATGAAGGATTAGAAAAGGTAAAAGGAAGGAAAATGAGAGGGAACAGATTTGGTGAACAAAGCATAGACGTCCCATTAATTACTTTTCAAGCATTAGAAAATGAGAAGAAGGATGAACAACAGCTTATGCCCAATGCAGTTATAAGATGCAAGGGTAGCCCTATCCACATTTTAGGGCCCTAAAAATTTTGAATCAGGCCAGGACCATGTTGTACAATTTATACATATAGGTGCATGTATTGTGATGTCACGACTCAAAAATTGGATTCATGATCGGCGCTATGATTAGAATAAATTCTAACATCGCAAGCTTAATAGAAAACTCAGAAATAACTAAATCAAAACCTTACATAAGACAAAATAAAATTTAATAATAACCAAACTGTCAACATATTGTAATAACCCGGTTAAAAAAAAAAAATCGGCCGAAGAACCCAGAAATCGGCCAAAGAATCGGACAAATTTTTTTGCTCCAATTAGAATGGGACAACACAAATCAACTTTTTGACTAAGAATATAAGGCTAAACCGAGATTGATTGAGGATTAATCGAGAAAATTGGAAAGAAAACGAGAGGAAAATTTTCCTGGGGAGCCGCGGCACTGTCAAGGATTCAGGAAGATTGCAAGCAAGTAATCAAGCTTTCATTCTGATTAAAAGGGGTTATGGGGTTCGGAATTCATGATTTTGTTGTTCAAATGCTTGATTTTAATTAAATATGTTGAATTGGAGTGAAATGGAAGCTTGGAAGGGTTCGGATTTCCGGAATGTCACGACTCGATAGCCGCATCCATGACTGCGTGGAGATTAGACTAAACTCCAACCCGCAAGCCTGACAGGAAACCAGAATCCAAAATAACTTCAAGATATTATAGATTCAGAATTTTAAAATCTCACAACCTTAATTATACAAAACAGAAGGACCTATCTGCAGTCAATAAAAGCCCAACTACAAGATTCACAAAGTTCAAATATAAGACAACAGAATGACACTAACATCAGCCATTAAAGCAACAAGGAGGAAACTGCAGACACTTCTCAGACAGCAGAATTCACAGGAATGTCAAAGTCCGAATCTAGTGAATAATAAAAGGCGTGAGTCGTGAAACTCAGTGAGGAACAATAGTATGCATTTATGAAAAACACAGTTATATCAGTAAAAAGACCTTTTTAACTAAAGTGTATTTTACAGAAATTTTAGGGGTCTCATGATCCAGAACGTAACAGAAATCAGGACAGCGACCTCAAAGTCTGCCGATGTATAATAATCAGGACGACGACCTCATAGTCTGCCGGTAATCAGATATACAATTCTACCGTGTCGACCCAACACGATAGTCTAGCACCACCCTTGCTAGCTGGGGATACAAGTCAAGGTGTACCAAGTCTAATGCTTACTGCCATTAGCTACAGAGTTCTAACAATCAGAGATTCCTTAAAAACAATTTAGTTGATATCAGGAATAGTTTAACAGGATACAGAATTTCCAATATAAAACAATAACAGGAATGTTTTTTCAAAACAATTTCAATAATGACCAACATGCCCTTTGTGGTGTAAGTATACCAATAATTTCAATAACCAAAGGGTTTTCAAAAAAATATCATGTTTAAAACAAAATTTATATAAATGCATAATATACTTACAGAACCGATGACAGTCAACAATTTGGTATTTCGATGGTTCGGGTTAACGATAAGTGTCCGAGATATCTACGATCACAAAACAATAATATAATCATAATCAGCCTTAAAAGGCATAAACCAACTTAACATAGTCCAACTCAACCCAACTCAGCTTAACTCGGCTTGACTCGACACAACTCGGCTCAACTTAGCACAAATCGGCTTAACTCGGTTTGACTCAGGCTTAACTCGGCTCATTCGGCTTAAGAATGCGTGAACCAATCACAAAATCATTTATTTTCACTTTTGAAGATTTTCCCCATTTTTCTATGATTTTCTTCTATTTTTCCCTATTTTTCCACATTTTCTTTCATTTTCTAACTATTATTTGAAATATCAAAAAGCATTATTTTTCGGGTTTTTCATCAAGAATTTATTGAAAAGCATATATAACTTTATTTTCTAATTTTTCCCGAATTTTCATAATTTTTCCCGAATTTTTTATTCAATTTCCCTCAATTATAACTGATTTTCCTGATTTTCTGAATTTCTTTCTTTTTTTTTTAAACAAAAGCTGGATTCTAGATTTCCGGATGCGGGTCGGTCTATGCTCAACCGCACCCGGCCCACACACCCGCAGCCTGCAACCGCGGGCTATGGCTTCAAGCCACACAACTGGGCCTGAAAGGCCCAGCCCAAACTATTTAATTAAATCAACCCAGTAGGCCTAACCTGCTGGGCTGTTCCAGGTCTGGGTCTTCTAGACCCGGAACACTGGAAACAAGAAAATCAACACGGAAAACTTCAATTAAACGGAAAAAATACTTGAAATTTGATGATGAAACTGACAACAAGGCTCGGATTGAAAATCTGAACACCCAGGAAGAAACAATTTGATGATTAATCGGCTTAAAATCAAGAAATTTGAGCTGGATCAACTCGGAAATGGCGAACGAACCGTCGGTTGGAATCCAACGAAATTGAACGACTTAGGGGAGGAATTTTGGGAAATTGGTTAAGGGCTTTTGTCCCTCACAAGACATTGCTCATGGGTATATAATCAATTTGCCGAAACAAGTTAGATGGCCACCGAATTTTGCTTTAATTTATCGGTCAAATCTACGGGTATCCAAATTGGATCCAAGGCTGAAATTGCATTTAAGTCCTTCAGCTTTCATATTCCTTTACTAAGCTCCCAGAACAAATTAATTCCTTTCGATTAGACCCTTAATCTTCCCAATTGAACCTCAAAACTTATATTCCTTCAATTAAGTCCTTAGGCTATAAAATTAAA